>NCVS01001398.1:104978-119548 GCA_003055095.1 Goniozus legneri
TATTTAGCTCCCAATCGAAGGAGATTGACTATCCACGGTCGATTGTTCGCGCCCACGAAAGAGACGAGGATACGCGACTACCGAGAGACTTCCGGGAAAATCGATCGTTGATACACTCAAGTCGCGCACTTGCCACGCAATGCGACTCTTGCTTCGGTCCTGGCTTCTTTTGGTTTTATCGGAAATCGATGAAAGAACGCCTTACACCCGCCCCCTCTTCCTCCCTCGCTGCCGCTCTCATGCGCGCATCAAGGACGGGGCTTGCCGGTCCGACAATTTGTTGCCCCTTTCGCAATTCCTCACCCCATCCATCCCTCCGTGTCCGTCGACGAACCGCTCGGATCTCTTATTTTCTCTCCTTCCCTCTCCCTCCTCCTCTCTCGCTCCCCCTCCCCCTCCCTCTCTCTATTCCGTCGGGCTATAGGCCTTTATCGTTTAATCCCAAGACGCGGTCTTTATAACGTCCGGTTCGTCGCTCGCAGTATTTCGCTCGAATCGCCTCGATGCTGTCTATCCCCAAATCAAATATTAAAATTCCTCCGTGAAACTTTGATTGAAATTGGGTTACGATTGGCGAGGATCGTTCGGATTGGCGACTCCCTTGTTAACATTCTTATCTCCATCCCACTACACTCTCGCTCTCGCTCTCGTTCCTCTCCACTTCTTTATTGCGTTTTCATTGCCTCGGACCCAAACGGGGGACGGCCGAGAATCGATTTTCGTCCATTAAGCTTAATTGACGATGTCGTGCCGTTCATTGCCTCGTGCGCGCTCGAGATTCGAGTGGAAGTGGGAAAGAGAGAATAGGTTGCGAAAAGCCGTGTTATATGAAACAAAAATCAATTCGCCGTGCGCGACAATGACATAAAGCGGGCGAGCGATGCATGGCCGGATTGCACTTTGCGAGCTCGCGACTCGACAAAATGCAGTTCCGTTCGCGTGTCGAAAACGTTGAGTATACGTATGTATATACGTATACGTAGAGAAAAGCGTATGTGTTGCGAACGAGCGCATTCGCTATCGCTGCCGGAATTCCTTTCTCCCTCTCTCTCTCTCTCTCTCTCTCTTGCTCTCTTCCTAGCTTGGGTGGGTTCGCTAGAGCGCCTCTCGTTTAATGCACGTCGGGAGTCGGCGGCGGAAATCCTTATCGGCGGGCCGGTTCCCGCCGAAGAAAATGAGGTCCGACCTAAAATTGGACGGGGTGCGGGCCGCGGCGATTAAAGTTTACCGTGTAGGTGGGTTCGCGCACGCGGTTACCAATGGCAACGCCGGCAACGACACCCGAACGAGGATTGCCCTTGGATTCGCCACCAGACACGAGCTTCGGTTGTGTGCGCGAGCGACAATTATCGCTACTTGGCTAACTGCAATGGACTACTGCCCTTCTGTACTCCAGAGCGCACAATATACCGATTCTTTCTCTCTCTCTCTCTCTCTCGCTCTCTCGCGCCGATCCCAACCGGCCCGGTGTTGCACACCAAACTCGCGAAACTTCCGAGCACCGTATGCCCGGATTCGTCCGGTTCGTGTAGCGTATTAATCGCAGACGAAAAGCGAAATTCGCAATCTCTAATTCGAAGCGAGTAGGGAACCGAATCGACACCGCGCGCAAACACACTTGGAAACGTACCGGGGGCTTATATAACGGCGGTATCGTGTCACGTTTATCGACTAATTCGGCCAGACTCCGTGGCCGGGAACTACCGCGATAGGACTGGCCGCGGTTCGGTACCGTTATCGACGCAGTTATTCCCAATCACGCGACGGCCTTAATGAGTGATTCAGCTACGAATTCGGTATCCGACTGCGCGCTAGAGTGCCTCAATCAGCGGCCAAGTAGTTTGCCGCCTATCCGATTCGAAAACTCTCCCCTATAGCCAAAATCAACGTCGCGTGTTTTATACCGAAACTGATGCGGGACTGGAAAAATATCTTAACGCGACGCGTGTGTTTTGTGTTTCAGGACACGATGGCATGCGCGCGTGCGTTGCTGTTTCGCAGATCGACGCTGTGCCTCGAGGCGAGAACGGGGTAGCGACCGACCGAATATAAAAGGTCAACGACCCCGATCGCGTGACGCGGAAAACGGGATATAAAAAGGAAGCGAGCGAGGGAGAGAGAGAGAAAGCTGAAAAAATAGAAGAAGATAAAAGCCCTGAAAAAATACAATATTCGCCGTAAAAAAGATCGTCTAAGGGGAAACGAGGTGCGCGAGACACCGCGCAAACGGAAAGTCTAATTAGGACTCATGAATTAATGCGAGACCGACGGCGCAGAACGAACGGAATTTCCATCTCGACGAAACGACGAGAGATCGCGTTCGAGCATCGTGGAGAAATCGTTGGTAGAAAAAGGAAGAAAAAAAATAACTGATTGGCAGTGAGTGTCAGGACCCTATCACGGAAATGTCCAAGCCAGCTCTTTCTAGCCCTCTTAGTGTCCGGTGGTAGTGCGAGGGTGGACTGACGCGCCACTGCTCTCAAAACTCGTTGACGTCCCAGCGCGAGCAGGAGGCTGGATCGGGTTCAATGACCAAACGGACTGGTAAGTTGTGATTCGGCGCTGATCCGCCCCGCCATCGTCCGAATGAGCGACGAGCTTCCGGGGTGAATCGACACGAAGGGGCTTTCGCATGTCTTACCGCGTTACATGAATTTCATCCGAGCGAGAGTACACGACCGTCGAGGGATGGAACGAAGTCGCGGAACGTATGTTAATACGGGAGGAAAATAACGAAAGAAAGTGTCGCATTTGAAACACCTTATCATTTTCCTCGCCTCCCAGTCTACCATTCTTTCCTCCATCGCTTAAGGAAAAGGACGCGAAGACTGTGTAGCGACGTGCTGAGTTTTCGCCTTCCTTTCTAGCTCGATAAGTACTGATTTCCATAATGGTTCCACGTACGAGTGCACTCTCTTATGCCTCGCCCACTTGCCTAGCTTCTTCTGCCTTTCTCTCGCCCATTAGTACTTTCACTTCATACATTTTCCGCCTTCACGGTGCTCCGGTGCATTTGTATCGTAAAGGTTAACGACGCTGCAACGCGCCGCGGCACTCATTAGGGCTATAACGTTACTCCTGCCCGATTGATTTCGCGTCACTCGATAAGCGCTATTTTATATTCGCTCTCGAATGTACATTTATTCGATTAATCGATCGGCCCCGATGCAATTTGAAAGTCGAATGGAATGCGCTCTCTCGCTCCCCATGGGAATTATGCATATATGTATGCGAAATTTTTACCCGAATATCGTTTGACGGTAAATAGTGAGGTATAGATATGGATATTTTTAATTTTCAGAAGGACACATGCCGCCGCTCCGGGAAGGGTCGTTCGCGCAGCTGTGCTTTCAGCGACACGTGGCCTAAATGAACAATTTCGACGGATCGCGGTGATCGAGTTCGCGCAGCCCCAGCTGGATTGTCGTTGTGAACGTAAGCACGGATTGAGGATAAACAAAGATGGAGCTCTTTCTGGTCTTCGTCTGTTTGACCGCGCCGCCAGCGCTCTCGCTATCCGTCAAGAACAAACTGAACCCGCGCATCGTGCCGACGCGTTACGGCGACGTGCAGGGTCTCATTCGGTCCTTCGAACACAAGTCTCAACGTAACGACCTCAAACCGATCGACGTTTATCTCGGTATACCATACGCTACGCCGCCGGTAGGCAACAACAGATTTTCGCCCACCAAGGCACCCAGTCCTTGGGACGGAGTCAGGTAAGGATAAATACGTTCGCTCGATCGTGAAAACAATCATCTCGGGTGCGTGCCTATCCGAATTTGAAATCGTTATCCACACGCACAGCTCTCTTTTATTCCATTTCGGTAATCTCGGGAGAGAAAATTCGGCAAATTCGTGTGTAAACGCGCGATTTTTATTGAAATTAATTGAACTTTTATTCCAGAATGGCGGATTCGGTTGGACCGGTCTGTCCACAAAGGCTACCGGATATTTCGAACGAGCAGGCCGCTCTGGAAGGGATGCCTAGGGGAAGACTGGAGTATTTAAAGAGACTGCTACCTCATCTTCGAAATCAAAGCGAGGATTGTTTGTACTTGAACATCTACGCACCGGCGATGGGTGAGCACTCGTATATAGAACGTACAACCGTTGCGCGCGTTGGCCCCGAGCCCCAAAACGTATTTGCCATCCACGCTGCTACGTATCAGTATATTGATTCGGCAAAGCTGTTTTTCTCCCCGGTGCGTTATTGACTCGACATACGATTAATTCGACATCGCCCGAGTTGTCGGTGGAATTTTTTCCGCCCGTCGCGCATTCTCCGCTCCCATACGTAGGTATATTCAAACACGGCCGCGTGAGAGATGTATACAAATCGAATCTATCGACAAGTCGCAATTTCGCTTGCGATATCGAAGGCGCGATAAATGAGACTAGATAGCGGAAGACGAAAGGGAAAGAGAGAGAGAGAGCTAGCGCAGAAGCAAATGTAGCGCGTTCGAGGACGGGGCGCATAGGGAGAGATAGGCGAAAAAGTGACGCCTCGGAGTCGAACATCGCGACACGTGCGCACGATATATCTCGCCTCTTCGACCCGCCGCTACTATTCGTGTTCGGCGGTCTCTTCGTTTCGCTTCTACTCTCCTCCTTGCCACTCCTCGCCCCTCCGAGCACTGCGATACTTTTCCTCTCCTTTTTGTCGCCCCGTACCCGACGAAGAATGGTTTCAATAATCGTACATCATTGCATTTTCTCGGCGAAATAGAAAATTTTGCTTTTCCTTCTAACGCGTATATAGAAAGCGCACCGCGGTGCTTTACTCTCCGCGCTGAACCGTCGACGCGACCTTCCGCGCCGGAAATTGAATGGCGTAGACGAGACGTCGGCGTCGTATTGCCGGCAGGTGTGCGCGGACATATCGAACCGTAGGCGCTCGCATCCGTTGCTCCCGACTCGATATCGTACGGTATATACGTGTGCGTATATATCGCACCGCTGGAGAGCCCGGCCCAGTGGTGACGTTAACGTCATCGCGAAAGATCGGCATCGAGGGGAAGGTAAAATTTCGGGTATCAAAGGTAGAAGAGCCGAGAGACGGCAAAGGCACGAAAGCAATCGATCTCCGTAATCGCGCGACAGGGTCGACGAGAGCCCGGCTATCGCGGCGAACTCTCGAGGCAAAGCCCCCGCTCGGATAATGAAACGGGCAACACTTGGCGTCGGAGTGTTTTAACGACGACGCAGAGAGAACGAGATCTGAGCTGGAACAATGCCGCTTATAGATACGTATGCCACGCAGACCGGGTTTCGTCTCTTCTCTCCTATCTGCATCTGGGTCAGACCATTTTCATCTCTTTCGTGTATCGCGCGCGCGCGCATGCATGTTCGCGTTTCGACAATGAAACATCTAGACGTGGATGTAAACCGGAACCGGAAACCAGAACGCACACCGGGCGCCGCCTCGGCAACTGTCCAGAATACAGAACTACTCCCGCGGATAGGACGTGTACCGATGTACAAATGCCGCCATCTTTCTTCGCTACTTTTTGCGGCTTTTCGTATCTTCGTAAAAATGTTTACGCCCTTCGAGAGAACGAGAGAGAGAGAGAGGAGAGTTTTATGAGACTGTAACAGTTTAAACGTATAAAATATGTATAAAGCCGAGAGCCACGGTGAATATCAACATATTTTGGATTCGTACGTGTCCACTCTTACATTATGCAATTCTACATAGTTGCGCGCACGTATATAGATATGTTGGGCCAATTACCAAGATACCAGCCGAGTACACGAGAAATAATAATGTGGAAGCGCTATTGCCGGGATACACCTTGAGACAGTACGAGAGTCGTGTCTAAGTGCTACCTCAGACTCCGTGAGAGCACGGACAAGAGTATCTCACCCACACTAACTAAGCTTCTCTTTAACACTTCACCGACCGATATACGCACTTCCGCTTCGTGATTTTTTTTTACAATAGCGATAAAACGATACGCGTATAATAAGATAATGGACTGGATCTTAAAATTTTCCATTATGTTCGTGAAATTTTTAAAGATTTCGAGAAAAAACGAAAGAATAGATTCGTGGCATAAATTAATGAATGGCTGTTCGCGAGACCGATATTTCTCTTAGCCGAGGCATGGCAATTCGTATTTCGTTGTCGGCAAACAGCTGGAGAAAGTATAGACGAAAGGTTCTTACCGGAGTATGCTTGAAGCTGAAACAAATTCCGCAAAGTTGAGGATTCGATTATTAGTTTGCGCCTTGAAACTACTTCCACTCTCAAACGTTCGACTCAGGCTTTTACCTATCGTCGTTGAAATTGTGGGCGCAGGCGGCCGTATGATTGCGAGCCTTGCGAATCCTCGAGAAACTTTGGACGCAATGTGAAATACGACAAATGTGAAATATTTGTACATTGCCTAGAAACAAATTTTTGTTGAAAAAGAGTATACGACTGTATGAAGACATTTTTTTTCTTTCAAGTAGTTATTTCGGGAAGAAAAAATATTCGCGACGAAATTAAATTCTTGATTACTTTTTTCCATGAATATGTAAAAAACTTCATTTAACAATAAATTTCGAAAAATTACAACGTAAATTTGGAATTGAATGAATATAATTCGACATTTCCAATTTTCCACACCAGCGCGTTATAATATTATCACTTGGTAAAGTATTATTTGAAACAATACCGAATCGTTTTACAAGATCGAAAAATAACATCTATTTTGTTATTTAAATGATTGTGCTATATCGAAGACTCCGCGCTAACATTAGTTAACAATGGTGTTTGACAAAAAGAAAGAAAACAGCAATCTGTTAAGATATTCGTTAGACAGTCACCACCTTCGTTACACGCTGTTCCGATTAAAAACGATTTTAAAGATGATTTACCGCCGGCCAAAATTGAATCGCTAATCTAAGTTTGAAAACTTTCCGCGGGAGGTCCGTGAATAATGGCCGAGGGGAATAGATGTCATCGACCCCAGGGTGCAGAAACTCTCCAGAGCCTAAAAGCGAACTTACTCGGCGCCATACGAAGTTGTTAGCTTCGATGATTGCATTTAACTGAAATAAAGCCGTAAGGTGTTCAAAACTTACATCTAAGCTCCTTCTGATTCGAGGTAATTAAACCCCTCCGATGTAATTCTCATTGTCAATACCCATTCATTGTTTACTCTTCGAGAATACTGCATTATCCATTACCACATTGTCAAACAAGGAATTCATTATTCAAAATGGCAACGAAAGTAGTTTCGCAGTAGTTTACCGCTATCGGTAATACGTACACACTAATTTATTTTTAGACATTCTGTTTTTTCGATCCAACCTTTTGGAAGCATTTACGTTCTCCCAAAAGTGCATCGTGTCTTTTTTATCAGTAACTGGTGCCCTCATAAGGGCGTGAATAAATTAGTTTTAAACAGTTTAGCGTTGGAGTCTTTTATCTTTGTTTTGCCGTGGAGCTTATTCGATTATTAAACCGTCCAGAGCGTTAACCCTTCTATGGTTTTTATCTATAATCATGTTCGTATATTTAAGTTGGTTAAAACACACTGCGGAAACTTTTAGGAGAAGCGAGGTAAAGTTAAGTAACGCGAACATCCTGTAATAGAATAGTTGGAGCATATGTTCTTAGTCTGGGACTTAAACACTTAATTAGTGTTATTACTCTTACATATTTTTGATAAAACAAAAGGAACGTACAATTCATTTCGCATTATCAGAAATAAAAAATGTAATTCATATTTCGTATATCCGAATATCAAAAGCGAACTAACCTTGTCGAGAACACAAACTTAACGATGATATTACTCGAAGTGAAGCATCCATGCTAACCACTCGCGGCTGTTACCTGCAGTTAAGTACCATTATTCTCGTAATGGTATCTCTTAATGCCCAATTAGAGATTAGCCAGATCAGATACGACTCGATCGTCATGTGCGTTGTGAGTTCCACCGCAACGCTACCGTTACTACATTCTGAATTTTCGCGCAGCTTTAAAATCTTTTTGCATAAACGAAACCATGAAATTCTAAATTATTCCATTAGTTAACGCTGTAACAAGATCAGGAATAAAAGAAAATCGAGAGACCTCGAATGTCGAACATTTATATTCTCAAGTTATTTTCCGGAAGTTTTAAGTAAAATGAGAAAATCGCATGCGCCGAGCCATTGGGAGAGTCGAGTTGGCCGAATCATGCTATGCAATTGAAATACAGTCAGGGGTGGCGTCCATTTTACTTTGGATTTTCTCATACGTGCTTTGTATTTTGAGCTTCCTATTCGCATGGATATAAAGAAGGAGCCAGGGCAAGGGAGATATTTATCTGCTGACTCGGTCAACCACAAAGACGCGCAAGTACGAATGTCCGGATTAGCCGTCGCGTTACGTCGCGGTCCTGCGAGCCACCACAAATCGACCGTGGGTGTCGACTCATAAAAGCCTTTCCAAACAATAAACGTATAAAGCACAACTTTGCGGTCCGAAATCTCCAATAGGAGTGCGGGCGTGCGTATTTTATTCCCGTTGAGTTTTGTTGTTATTGGGGGATAAAGTAGGTATTAAACCCCGTATATTATTTCGCGCACCTGAATTATAACGATTATTCGAAAATCGTTCGCGAATCGTTAAAATATAACGCAAATAAGCCACTAAATTTGGAAAGGTACGTCGGGACAACGAACTTTCTCGTCTTTTAGATGAAATTAGCGTTCATTTCCCTTTGGCTTACGTCCAGAGCTTGCATTAGAGTGGCGAGAGGTCCGGCAAAAGTTACGAAAAAGTGAACAGTGGGCTCTCTGCTGAGCGAATCATCAATCATATTGCGACACGTTGCAGCTCTTACGCTGTCCGCGAAATTCTCGACAAATGTGTACTTTCGGTTCTTTAATAACAAGTTGAACGATGATAGGAGCGACTGGGTGTTATGAATTATAAGATATTAATAAAAACGTGACACTGAAATTTCCAAGATATACGAAAATTGATAACCGTGCGCGTCCCGTGCAACGTGCAAGACAATTTATCGGTCTCGTATTGATTTATACGTCTCCTAGCTACACGAGAAAATATATCCGAGATAACAAGGTGACGAGGAGCCAAGAAATCGAATAACCGCTTTTTTTGGACGAATGACTTGGCGACGATGCGACGGTACGGCAGAAGAGCATGCACTCGTACGAGCGGACAATGGTTGTTCGGTTACTCAAGGAGGTGTGGTCGCGGTCCGTATTTCAGAGTCAGGCACAGGACCCATGAGAATGGACAGCCAGCGTCGTATCGACTGGCAGCCGAAGAGAATTCCGTTGTTTCCTTGCATGCGAGCACCGCGCGCGCGCCGTTCCACCGACCAGAGAGGATATAAAGAAAAGAGAGCAAATATTCCCGTTGATATAAAAGACATCGCGGAGGTATACTATACGTCCACGACTAGTACACGCGGACGCTTTCACAAAAATTAGTTTACCCATATACTCCGCGAGATTCTTTCTCGTTTCTCGTTCGATAATTAAATACTCAAAGGGAAGAGATCGAGTTCGAATTCGATAAGAGACAGGAGAATTGATTGCGATAAATATACACCTTTGTAAACTCCGCCGAGCGAAACAGCATTATATTAAAGTCTCTCGAAGCATTGTGATAATCGGCTTGCGGGGTGCTCGCGCAGAAGCGACGACATTTTGGATTCAATTACAAGTTTGAATCTTCAAGGTAGAGCTTACATCCTTCTCGTGGAATCTTCACAGAGATGGAAGGTGAAAATTCTACGATCCGTTTCCGCGCTGATAACGCACAATGTAAATGCATCTCCGAACGAAACTTTTCGTCAAGTTTAGTATCCGAGCCAAGGGTTATGCGAAGACGGGCACCGGAGACTATGAACCGGAGGGGGGAAATAGGGTGGCGAAGATAGAGACAAAGGGCTCTCTCGCGAGCAGTACAGGATTTAAGGCCAATGCCAGTGCAGAGAAAGCTCGCTCGCTCCCCTTTCTTTTAGTTTCCTTGTTTCGCTTCTTATACGAGAGCATTGCCGCTTCTACCTTTCATAACGATTGAATATCACAGCTAATTTGGGCGCTAGAAGTGTGCATTCTCAAAGCGTACGATCACGTAACTGTTCAATGTCTGAGAAGACGAGGAATAGGAAAAGACGATACGGTAAAAAGAGCGGCAGACGGAAGTGAAAAGGAAAACCAGGAGGAATGAAAAGGAGTACGAGACCGACTTTATTTCGCAAGAATGCTCGCAATATCGCGAACTTTATCTCCGTGCTCCTTGCCACGTGACAAAGCATATTTTCGCCTTCTACGCTGAAACTAATATATTTGCACACTTGCCCATATAGAAGCGGCCTTTCGATCTATGCGAATATATTGTACACCCTTTTTGTCGTCCCCGTACGTAAACGCGGGGAAGTAATAATTTTTAGATTAAAGTAACGAAACGCGTTCGTGCGAACGTATTTTTTACATTCTCGTATTAAATATTGTAATATTCAGAGCTGATGGGGAATCTATTTTTCAGCACTTTACTTTTGTATTCCGAGTCGTTATACATTCATACATGAGAAATGAAAAATGAAATCTTACCATTTTACCGATTCGTACAATGGTTCTGCTCGATAAACATGATTTGAATTTAACGAAATTAAAGGAAAATTTTCGCATGAGATCTTGAGAGAAGAATTCAGCGAAGAGAGATAAAGAGAAAAAAACGCAACGGAGACGAGTGCGGTGTCGGTCGCGGAACATAACTGTCTCAACCAGGTGGCCTGATTTTCCGGTACGTTGCGTGTAGATAAAACAAAAAGCTAAAGCTCAGGAGAAAGAACGTCGGAGACAAAGTTGCTCGTTTGGATTAACGGGTTAAGATGCGATGGGGAAAAAGCAGAGGGGGAATAACGACGGTTGACTAATCAAGGAGAATGTTCTCATTTAGGGAGAGAGGAAAAAAAGCATCGACTACAGCGGTAACATTTCACTCGAATCTTCTAAGTAACTGACTTAAGAAAGGGGCAAATCGGGCAATTTCGTAAAGTGCATTAACTTTCCCATGCCGATAGTCCCTCTTTGAACGACCGGTCGGGTCTAATTTCGTGACTGATTTACGATGACAAACTTGTTTTGAAGTCCGCTCGATTCAACAACCGATTGTTTTCAATGTTACGAGTGAAAATAGCGAATTATCTAAAATTGGTTCGAATTCGCCGCACCGAACGGTAAAATGTAATATGGAAAGTTTTTACATACGCTCCTGTTTGAAAACGGCGAACGTATTGGCAAAGGTAAAAAGGAACTGATAGATTCCAAATCGATACTGGTCTCCTAACCTTTCGCTCGAATCGGCCGTGCGAGAGAGCGGTTAGTGCAAATGCAATAACCCGAACACCCGTTTGACCACTTCGGTTTCTCAATGTCCAGGTGGACTTCTAAATTAAATTCTGACGAGAAATTCACTGGCTGTTTTTGGTGGTCGATCGGAAAAACTTTCTTCCGTCATCGAATGCCTGATGTGACAAATTTATTTCTTTTCTTCTATTATCTTTCGTCAATTTGTGACGTAAATAATTGATAACCAAAATGTAACTCGTTCATCGTGTTTTACTTGCTGAAATATCTTCTAATTTATAAAATTCACAGTAATTTCTTGATCAAGCTACTTTGATATAACTGCGCGCTCACTTGAAAGAGCAGTACAGGTACCAACACAAGACGAAATTATAACTGTGCAAGAATTTTGAGCCGAGTTTTCCTTTGTGGATCGTTAATTAAATAATTATGTCGCTTAGATTGACGATAGTTAAATACAAAGTAAAGCATCTACTATTATATAATGTGTAATCAACTTTAGGGACAAAGCAAGCTGAGCTCGCACGCGATACGATACCGTTTTATTCATTGTAGTTAATGACATACTCGCGGAGATGAAGGAAATTTAGTGTAGTAGGAACATTAATTTAATAAATTAGTACATCACGTCGTATGATCATCACCATTTCGGTAATGAATAGCCCTGCCAAGGATACGAACAGTATATTTCAATTTTATTTTGTTATGCGTCCTTGAATACAGTTAGTACGTATCGGTACATTTTGAGGTAGTGTTGCAATCTTTCGTAGAAACTTTCCATTCGCATAAAATGTTTCATCGAAATTCACGAAATATCAGAGTTCTAACAAATTACGTATATAACTTTCTTAAAAAGAGGCAAAAAGTATATTAGACTGCCTCTGTAACACGTAACAGGCAACGTCACTGTGTCAGCCAGCCCAAAGGTGGAGAAATTTAAAAATCTATTTGCGCATCACGGAAGGTCCGGGAAGGTGCCGTCCTATCCAGTAGTAGACAGTTTCTATCCGAGGAACTGACTTCTCGTTTTGGATAACGAGGTTGCTCTCTAGGGACTCGATTACAAGGCCGAGTCGGTGTATGTTTGTGCCGGTACATTTCTGCCTCTCGGTTATACCGCAGAGATACCGGTCAGTGAAGTATACATCCCAAAAGTTTTCCCGACTGTGTGTCCCAGTGCATGGGCACACTAGTTGCCAACTAAATACAACATGGCATTTTCACGGTAGAAAATCCGCCGGAATTAATTTCTTTTCAACAAGAAAATACGTAGATTACGAATTTATCGAAACTCAATCACGCGGAAGCTCAAATTCAATAAGGAACCCGACAAAATTCCCTCGACTCGCGTTTCGCGCATTACAGAAATTTTGTTACTACGTCAAGAGACGTAAAAACTTGTTTCATCTTCATGCTTAAGAAATTTCTTGAGTGTGTATACCCACGCGGCAGGGATATCCAGGCGTATCCAGTGTTGCAATTGCATTTTCAAGAACCGGGTGGGATGTAGCGTAAAAAATTTTATTTCTGTCATTTACTTTATATCCTTTAAATTTTCTTTCACCTTCCTCGATATCTCGACGCGAAGCCGTATGCCGGGCTGCACTTCTACGCCTCGTATAAACGCGTGAGATAGAAAATCCGGATCAAGACGGAGGCTATACTCTATTCGGCCAGACTGACATTACCATTCGTTACGCGACAAGTATAATAGTAAAATTATAGTTGTGCCCGGGATGCGCAGATCCGTCCGTATAATTTTGCAATAAGCGGTCAAGTGCAGGAGCTCCATCGTAGATACGAAAATCGCATTGAGTGCCTCGCACGAGTATTGGCGCGGGCTTGAGTTTATTCTGATTTTCATGCATATTTTTTCCGGTATTCGAATATCGAATCGGCGCCGGAAATAAACTGCACCCTGCTGAATGCGTTGTTAGGACGTATTGTCTTCGACTGCTCTTGCGTCCGTGATCGATTTTTCAAAATTCCGCACTCGCAATTTTCATTGCTCGAGCTCTGATATTTATATATAGGTGTGTATATATCTTTAATCCGCTTTTATAAACCATAAAATTTTCCAGCACTTTCGACTCGCAAATTGACTCACACGTTTGAATTATTACAAATAATTAGAATGATTTACTAATAAATAATTTAATCGTATAATAAATATTTCTTTCGTTAAACATTGCATACACTTCTGAAATCGGATTTTTCTGATCCATTTTTATGAAGAATTCCATATTTATTTGAAATACATTGTGTGCAAACGAAATATTCGAATACCATTGCCATTATAAATCGATTACCAGAAAATATTTGAGGCAACGCGACAATATGCTTTTCTTTCCGTCATTTTCTCTTCTTTATTGCTTATATTCCGTTATAAACCAATGCTGACCCATACGGTTACAAACTCATTCTATCGGTTTGGAATAGGAGTTCACGATCGGAGTACCCACTATAATCAATCGACAATAAGCGAAGTCGATAAAAATGTGAACGGAATGAACTTTTTTTCAATCTACAGTTCAAATACCTAACTCGTTTCGACGCAATTTACAAATGGTATAAACGGTTTGCCATCGGTCCAAGAGGGGAGTATTTTTACGTTTCCAAAATGTAGGCTGCGATCAAGATTAAATTCATTTGCCAATGAACGAGAGTGCCAGAGCATAGCGGTGGGTATCTATATACTTCGAGGTGAAGTTTATAGGCCATTCAGAAGCAGGACGGTAAATCCCTACCAGAGTTCAGACACTCTTAGAACGACAAGATTCTAACCCGTTGAGTGCACCGAGCGTAGCGTCACCGGGTATCATAAATTTTCTTACAATTTACACGATGCCAGTGAATCCGCCTTTCTGTCTATCCCGAAAGACTATTCGCTTGTTATTTTCGTGTCTTGTTAAAATATAGTTTCATTCTCTGACCAGGAAGTAATGGACCTGTTTTCCAACAGTAGAACTACATGGTCCAGATATAGCCGAAAGATAAATATCAAACTTAAAACATTTCATTGCCAATGTTTCATCATCATACATTTTTGAGTATTTTGAGCTTCATCTGGATGCGCTATAATCCCGAGTCGAAATTTTAATCTTAACTTAAAACCTGTAAGGCTCGAAGACTTATAGGGTTTAAATGATGTTAAGTTTATATTGAAATGCATGTATTGCCAAACCATGTTCTGAACCTAAACGTGGCAGTTATTTCCGGATTCCCCACATTTATGATCAGAATGAGGT
>NCVS01001409.1:0-13798 GCA_003055095.1 Goniozus legneri
AAACGCGGTTCCCTTCCGGAAACCAAGTTGACTAATAAGATATGTAAAAGTGTCCGTAAATCTAGTGTTAAAATAAGATGATAAAAAAAACGAAAGGCATATGTTTGAACATTTGTAACGCATTACTTTCGATATTTAAACTAACATCTTCGAGATAATAAAAAAGACGGATCGAATTAAGCTAGGAGAGAGAAAGAGAGGGATGGAGCTCGAAGCAATGAGAGTCGAAATTGAAGTTTCGGAGCATTGTTATTCCGAGTGTAGATTCGAAAGTCGAGTAGCTTGTGGATGGTCCTGAAGGAGGTGGCGAGGAGCACCTACGCGTCTTAAGGGATCTCGAGACGGTTTGGCGCGAGTACGGTTAAGGGCGAGGGCCAAAAGTCGAGCGGTATTCGTTAGACGAGCGAAACGACGAGCGGAACGGCACACGGCTCTACGGATACACCAGGCAATTGAACTCCTTCCGTTTATTGCTTCTAATTAAACGACCGAGATATTTCTGCTACGTTTCATTAGCGTAGAGCCGAACTCACGGCAGGACGGTTACGTTAATGCATTGCCCCGCCCGACCCCTCCGCCATTCGAGAGGCAAGAAAATTTTGTCCCTCGCGCGCATCCGCTTTCTTATTACGTCTTATTTCGAATTTATCTCTACGTATACATATACTTCCCTGCGCGATGGCCTTCTTTGTTCCGCACCCTGTAACCGGTACGAGTCCGTCGTTCGGGGTGATAAACGAATTCGTACCGAGAAGCGATATCATTTCGATATATCGGAATTAAACAATCAACGGATCGATCGATAAATCCGCATCGAGGGTAAGTTCCCCGGCTGAGCGCGAATCGGTCGATGCTCCTGTTTTACGATTCTACGAAATGTCCGATCGACTCGTTTAAAAGGCATTCGAATCTCGTTCTATCCTCTCGCTCCTCCTCGCCTCGTTCTCGTTCCTCCTTGCGAGATCCGATCGCGATTCTAGTCGCGGGTCACACGAACGTAACGCTCATTAGACACGTGTGACGATCGCGAGCGAGATTATGGCTGAAATGCCAATTAGAGATGGAACTTACCGCGACTCTCGGTATTAGCTCGATATAGGGAATAACGAGGGCCCGTGTTATTACGCTCGTGGCGTAATTTTCCACTTGTAAGTATTATCCGCCCGTCCTGTGTACCATTCTCGGGTATTATCGACGCGAGCCGTAAAATACCCGTCAAATCGAGCGCATTTCACGCGCGTGACGTCAATTTGCGAGATCTATTTAAAATAACAGATATAAATTCCTTCGGTATCGCGATCCCGTGGGAAACTAGTCCGTATCGTCAATTTTACAACTCCTCTCTCTCTCTCTCTCTCTCTCTCTCTCTCTCGTCGTAATTAATTAATCCTATACAAACGATCGCGCTAAACGATAAAAATCGTTTGCCGCGGTTTCTAGGAATAATTCTTCATTTCTGAATCTGGTTTATAAAGTAGTGTTTCACTTTCGAGATAATTGGCGAAAAGTGGTATTACGAAGTGAGACGAAAGATAGCAAGAAAGTATATGGATATGAAAGAGTAACGACGAGACGGGCCGTCTATGCGGAGGTCGTTCGCGCCAACTCTAATTTTGCGCTCGCGCTTAATATCTCGTCGGTAGCGAGAAGTCGGCGATAAATCTTCGGATTCATTATCATAAATTGGCCCGACTTTGTACGGTAGCGCGCGCATCGCTCTCGATGCCTCCACTGGAGTGACAGATCAAAGCGGAAGAGATTCGCGGAAGAGTTCGATACGCTTTTCCCGAGCTTCCCCAAATCTCAATTTGGGGCGAGAATTTCGAGTTAAAAAATTTAATCGGTTCTTGGTCATATTGATTAGTCTGTATTTTTCTTCATTGTTGATTTGGTTTTATAATCACGGTTTTCTCAAATACATCATAAATATCCACTTTTTTTTTATTTTTTGACTATATTCAAGAGCTTACGATTAAAAAGCAATCAAATTTTTCGGCTCGTGTTTCGAAACCACAACTATAGAACCGATCAAATTTTCCGACCGAGGAAGATTTCATCCGGCCGCGTCGACGGATTTACTCGCTCGTGCAGTCGTCGCGTCCGCGATTCGCAATGGGCATCGAGTGGCTCGCTCGGTGAAAGGATCTCCTCTCCTTTCGCCCTCGTAACAGCTCGAGTCTCTCGGTTACGAGTCGCGCTGCCGTAACTCATAAGGACGACATTTTAATTATTAATAAATATCCAACGGCTTTCAGCGGGATTAACGATCACACGTGCTGCCTAAGCGCGAACGCCTTTGATGTAACCGACTTTACGCCCTTAGACGGAAAACAACAAACGAAAGCAGCCACGGTGTAAGCGAAGTTCGCTCGCTTAAAATAACAAGGAGCGTCGCTCTCGCGCGCTTACCCGCTTAAGCGGATCCGACGAAGCGTGATAAGGCGCACCGGCTATTCGCTAGTCGCGATGTCGACGGGCGTCAACCAAGCGGAGTACTCTCGGTTATCTCTCTCTCGCTCGCTACCGTACCCGGCGATAATAGTTACTAGCGGCGTTACGTTCAATTTGACTCGACGGTTCTCCGGAGACGCGCGCGAGATGCGTTCGTCTATTTTCATTGTTCGTCGGGCGCGTTGACACGCGATTAATGGCACGCCGCGACAACGATTAGCGCATCCGTCCGATTGACAAATCGTCCGCGTCGGCCACGACGCGGTTCATCCTTCGAATGCCGCGTCAATTGTCCCTTTCTATCCTCAATTGGATCGATCGATATACCTAATATTTCTTCGCGGCCTGTAAATCAGCCGCCCCGTGCCAGCGGAGACTGCGTATTTCCACGATTTAACGAGCTAATCGTAAGTAGTGCTATCGTTTTCGCGCGGCTAAACCGACTTTCTATCCCGAGTGGATTCGCATGCAAATACCGGTATGTTAACAGGGGTGTTCGTCCGAAACACAGTTGTCGGTTCTTTTTTTTTCGTCGCTTTTTTAGAACGTCCCGGAGTCGTAAACTCCCGAACGTAATGGGACGTATAATGGATCATATAAATTTGCCGTGAGCCGAGCGCCCGCCAAATCAAACACAGTTTGTCTATTAAATCGTTCGGATTTTCGTCCTGGCACCTTTTAAACCCGTCATTCGCGAATTGCGTTGATTTATTATTAGCGCGGTAAGAATTTCACGCGGGATCGAATGCGAACGATTTTAGGACTGAACTTAATTTCGGTACATGATCCGCTAAATTAATTTTGAAAAAAATCGAGGAAAGCAGACCCGATCAACGCTTTTTAGTTTCTTGAAAAAAGAAAGAAAATGCGTTACACTATTATTTACACTTATATTAGAAGTATACTAAGTGAATCATCGCTGATACAATTTTACAATCACTGTTACATAATAATACGATATTTTTTGGCGAAACCGTGGATAATTCTTGCACAGGAAGACACTAATTTTGCGTGGTGGAAAAAACTCGGATGCCACCAGCTTATTCATAAGATCTTGTCTACCATTCTCGAACGACGAGCATTGCCATAGATATAGTATTACAGTTACAAAATCGAGAATCGGTAATCGAACGTTGTACACAGAAAAAAAGGATTACTTGAATCAAGAAAGTTATGCGGAAGAAATATACTTTCCAATATCAAGTCTTTTTTTCTTTCTTGAATGAAGAAATAAATTTTAAAAACAATAGTTGTGAATTTCTTGATCCAAGAACGTGTGTCCTTGAATAAGTCAATATATTCTTCATTCAAGAAACTATTACTTACAATTATTATTTTTAAACTATTTTTTTCTATTTGAGAAATAATTATCTTAGGATAAAACAAAATAGATTTGGTTCAAGTATGGCAATACTTGATTCAAGAAACAAAATTCTCAATTCAAGAATTTAATTTTCTACTAATATGGAGAAATTATTTTCTTGATGAAAGAATTTTTCTTTCTTCCGCATAACTCTCTTGAATCAAGAATATATTTCTTGATTCAAGTGATCCTTTTTTTCTGTGTACGCTGGACAGACCCCATGCGGCGAATAGCTCTTCCGACGGTAGATACGGTTTTCGTCCATCCTCGACAGATCATTTACATTCCGCTCATAGCCCGCGGGGCCAACGGTAAATATACACGCTTGTTGAAAATTTCGCGGGCTACATTGTGCGCGCGCTCGTGCTCTCGCTAGGGATCTAATCGTGGAATTATCCCGTGAAACGCGCACGGCGAAACGCCGCTGGGAGATTTATCAAGCCTTTAGGAAGCACCGAGAAGGGAGAGAGAGAGAGTGCGTGTCAGTTCTGACGCATCGAATTCCCGGACGACGAAAATAGCCGCGAGACGTCGGTCCCCGTCAACCGGGCCACTTTGTTCTCCCGAAGCGCTCGAATTCGTCAAACGCCCGTGAGCTCGATCGATTCTCGCTCTTCATGCGAAAAATTAGCCGACGATTACAGAGTCGATGTTAATCGACGATCCCGTCGTACTTCGAAGTCGCCGGCGCGAAAAGTGACTGGCGCAAAATCGAGTAGGTGTTGACTACGAGGGGGAGGAAGTCGCGCTCGAATCGTCGGGAGCCCCGGCTAAATACGCGAGCGGTGATTAATTACGGCGATTCGCGCATCGAGCCCTTTAATGGAAATAACTAAGTATTGTGTCGGGTTGCATGCCTTCCGTACGGAAGCGATTCATCACGGGCCCGGATAATTAGTACAGGCCGTGCTTGCGCGTATAATCATCACTCGGAATAATAATGGCGAATAGGTATAGCGAGGTAGAACGAGAGAGAGAGAGAGAGAGAGAGGAAGGGAGTAAGAGAGGCGCGAGCGCCATAAGCGGACTCCGTTACGGCTGGCTCGTTCACGGCCGATAGCGCGGCGATGATACGCCGACTAATTATCGCCGACACCTCGCGGCGTTTACCTGCCCGAGTCCGAGACGATTTTCCGCGCTCCGACGATTATTTCACCCTCGAACGCGTTTGGTAGCCGATATTAGCATTACACGCGCGAATCGTCGAGGCGATTTCCCGACTATTTGTATCTCGCAAATTAACCATCCTCTCGACTTATTTCTCGTCCTTATATCAACGTCTGCCCCGTTAATACGCGAACGCAAACCTTTTCTCGGACTCCCTGCACATGGAAGGAAAATTTTTCAATTATATTTACCGTCGCTTGTATTTCTTTCACCTCTCCTCCCCCACCCTCGTGTCTTTTTTTTCAGCCGCACCGTCGGGTATCTTTACGGTAGGAACTTTAAACTGGCATTAAATAAGGAGGCTTTACAGGAGTAGTAACACGATAGGGGGGGATAAGGCGCGGCGGTGTTTTTAATCCGTCGTTATTTTTGCGCGAGGTGCGAGCGCGAACTAATTAAAAAGAGAAAAAGAACGAGAGATAGGGATGGAGGGAGAGAAATAGATCGACAGCGGAGATGGATCCCGAGATGAGGCCGATTGTCGAGACGCGCGTATCGAGCGCGAACGGAAGGCGCCATCTTACCTCGACGTCACACGCTGCCCCTCGCGAAAGAAATAATAAAATATTCAGAGGATGCGCGCAAAGTAGCGAGGAATGTCGGTCGATCGAGATTAGGCATAACAATTATACGTTCCGTATTTCCTATAACGTCGGCGGAAGGGGCCTTAATTGGTGAACATCGTAAGAGCACGCGGCGTCGCGGCCCGAGGAACGATTAATTATCGGCGACGTTTGAAAACGCTATTTCTGCTTATGCATAATCATGAGCGAAGACCCGTTTCTCACTTCCTCCCGCGATTTCTGAATATCAAGTGCATCGTCCGTGCAAGAGGGAGACGGAGTGGAGAATTTTTTTACACTATTCGCACCGAACGAGAATTCTCAATTATTTCGGCGTCTTTAGGTAGAACGAGGGTGGGGATGAGAGATGATAAATTCGCGAGCGATTCGGCCTCGCGGGGTCCTCGCGTCGGGAAGGGCACTCCACGACGCCTCGAAACTTTGGAAAAATCAATCCCTACCCCTCCGCGTCCCTCCCCTCCCACGGCAGTACCGTTGCCGCGGTGCAATTCATTTGCATGGGAATTACACCCTACGGAGAGATGGCTGCACCCCGGTATCGATTTTAAGTGGACCGCCTGTCCCGTCAGCCTCCTGTCTCTCGTCTTCCCTTCGGTCAGAACCTACTCGAAGTCGTTGCGCAGGCGCAGGGCAAAAACTCCGGCACGCGAGAGGGAATCCGCCCGACAAAGCCGACTGCTCGAGCGGAAGAGACCCCTGAACGCTCCGCGAGAACTTGCGGGGAAAAAAACTGCCGATTATCTTTTTTTTTTTTCGAATAAATATCATCGACAACGAGAAGTAGCGAGTTTCGAGGCTCTTAAAGAGCTCGAACGGAGGAGCTAGACCGGAATTGGATTATTCTTGGCAATCGGGCGAATCGTCCCGCGGTTTTGTCGGTGCGAAAATAGAGGGACCGGTTATCCATCCGTTTGGACGTAACTCGCGATTTCGCGATTCCGACTAATTGGAGCGTACGCGGAATTGAGCGTGACACCCGGTGCTATACGGTCAGTCTATTACGGGATGGATCGGTGACGCCGGCACGACAACGGAGAGTGAATTCGGCATTCACACGCCGCGATGAATTTAATTAACGATTCGATGTCGTGACCAAAACCCCGACCGGCCAAGAATAAGCGAAAGGGGAAGAACCGCGGGAGGTGCGCTCGCTCGCTCGCGCGATCTAAAATTACGTTGATTCGAGGTTCCGCCGGTGCGGTTTATTCAGCGAGTTTATACGTCCGATGGAAAAATTTCGCGATCTCGACGAATAATACACGAGTTTGAAAGTGGCGCCGCAACGAGATCTCGTGGTTTCCGGGCTCATCCGCAGCGGTTCTCGCGAGAGGGGAGGGGGGGGGGAGGGAGAGCCGGGCTTCGCATCCCCGTGTGGCCAGTACGTAAGGACAATAAGCCAAAAAGTTGCGCGAGAGGGAGCCGGGGAGAGTCGGCCGTTAGCCGTTATGAAGCTCAGGGGTGAAGTCAAGATTGTAATTAGCCGGCGCCAAGTTTCGAGGTTTCCACGCTCGGATATTTGCATGCGATCCCAGGCTACCCTCTCGCTATCTCGCCGTTTCTTTCCTACCCCCCTCGGCTGCCTCTCAGCCACCTCAGCACCTATAACACCTACGCAGGCTACTTACAGACAGCCGTTCCCGGCCGCCCTAACGAAAATGCACGGCACGTATCAAAATTTCGTATCGCGAAGGTTACGGCATACACATCCAGTCGCAGCGCAGATCTATTTGAGCGATACTCTACGTCGGTAGCTAGTTCGATGTTAACATAAACAACATTCGATAAATTTGTATCGTTAAATTTTTGCTTAAGGTTGTTCAGACATTAATACGATATTTAGATAAAAGCCTGAATTTTTAGTATGTTATTAATTGATATCAAATACGTCTAAATTGTAATTCTTAAGAACATCTGACGTACAGTTTTTGTATAATTAATAATTAAAATACCGTGATTTAACACGCAGAGCATAGGAAACGTCAATTAAATTCTTATACTTTGAGTTATATAGTTGCTCTGTATAAAGATACAAAAACAGAAAACTGTTATCTTAATAAATTAACTATTGTAGAATACGTAAAAAATAATAAAAAAGCATTCTGACGAAGGCTTTTAGAGATATTTCAACAAAAAGCACAGAAAGTCCACGAAAATTTCAACCTACGAAAGAATAAACGAGTCAAAAGATAGCTTTTCACTATTATGTATAAATAATTAATGTTTCTCAAATGTTCACAAATAACATTTAAATTAAAATAATAAATTTACATGTTCAAACTTTTTATTTTATTAAAAGAAAAATTTAGATTTTGTTATGACTAATACGGTACCATCCGAACAACCTTAATACTGCGAAAATTCTTGATGATCGTGACTTTTTTTTCATAAGGAAATTCTCTGAGAAAAATCGTGAAAAAATTATACCAAAAATTTTTCCGAGCGTGGCGAATGCGTATTTCGCGATTATCGTGTTTGCTGATTAAAATAAGAAACGAGAGGAAGAGAGAGGGAAGGAGATTCCGCGCCGTCGTTGGAATATCGTGGGAGTAAAATGCGGAAGTTTCGCCAACGGTTTTCTTTGACGTTCTGCTACTTCCGGTCTTAGCCAGCATTATACGTTCCCGCATCCCTTCTATAATCCGACGCGAGGATAACGTTAACCCAGATTGCGGCTATACCCGAGACTCCCCCGGACAATCGCGGGGAAACTTTTCGCGTATTTCGAGCGATAATAGAGTTTTGTTTCTGTCGCTCCGTATCGCGCCGCGCGAATTTTAAACGCTCCGCTAGTTTTTTCCTCCGCTTTTTGCCACCTGCTTATTATTCGCTCCCGTATTTCTTCATCCTCGCTCGGGAGATCTTTCGAGTCGCGAGACCGAAAGAGGAATCGTATCGCTTCTATCGACGCGAGCGAGCCCGAAATAAGAGCGGACTCGAGCTCGTAAAGGTTGTCCGGACGGCGAGGGAGAAGGGTGACTCTCCGAGGGTGGATAAAGGGATCGCGGCTCGTCCTCTGTTTCTGTTAATGCATCGCCCCCGAAATGGCCGATTAATTCCAACTACGGGAAGGAAGAGACTATAACTCGTCTCCGAGGAAGTATTCTTAATCCGCTCACTCTTTATTCCCGTGCCGCTCCTTCCACTCGTCCTGCCTATATTTTCTACGTTTTCTGTCCCTTTATCTCCCGCTACGCTCCTATCTCTCTTCTCCGCCACGCTCAAAGAAATCTCTTATCCCGCTACCGGCGATACACTCTCCTCCTTCGGTTTGACGTACCTTTTATTATCGCGAGGCCAGCGCCAGGAATTTCCGTATCGACTTACCAATTACTCGAGGTTTCCGCCTCCGCACGTATCGCACCGTATATCGAGGAACGTTTAATCGTCTCTTATGCGCCCGAGAGGAGGCAAAATCGGGGTGTAATCTTCGTTACATGAATTTCTCGTTTCGGGTCTGCGGACCATCTGTCGATACGCGGAGAGGGAGGACGCAAAGTGAAGCTTTACCGAAACACGTACGACAATTACAGCGGACTATCCCAGAAAATAGGGAGTTTCTATCTCGCGATTGTTATCTACACGTGTTGTTTATCGATTGTCTCGTTGTCTCGAGAGGTATGGGCGGTTCGCGGGGCAGAGGCGAAGAAGAGAAGCCGAGAGTGTACGTCGTCGAAGGGAACGAGAGGAGAGGCGAGTGAGAGAGAGAGAGAGCTCGCGCACGGCTGCCGGTAATTGCCCCCCGCCGCGAGAGCTACGACGAAATCTACGTTCCGCGCGTGTGCATTCGAAGAATTAAATTCCCGCCAATGGATACGCCCGTGAAATTCATAGCCGGTACGAGAATTACTCGATATATACTTAGCCGTGGATTTCCGCGGGAAGGATCCACCCGGAAAATAAGCTCCCACATCCCGACGCGTATATCCCGTTTCGCGCGTCCCGACCTGGCGTTTCTATTAGCTTATCGAGCCGGAGGTCTCGCTTATACGCGCGATAAAAACCGTGAGGTACGAGGATGATTCCTAGATGCGTTAGGAAAAATTCGCGGCCCGCCGGTATAAGGCGATCTCGCTTCGCGACGGGAGTTCCCACATCCAATTTTCCTCGCGTGATCCCGCGATGAACGGTGCCTCGTATAGAGAGGAGCTTCTATCCCCCCATCGGCGTCGAAGCTCTCGCGCGCTTCCGCCAATTCCTCGGAGAAATCTACGCGGCGTTACATCATCGCAACAAATTTCTTTTCCATTGTGAGTGTGGGTACGCGCCTCTCTCTCTCTCTCTCTCTCTCTCTCGGTGGTTGTAGCGGGAGCGTGAAAGCGCGCCGGAAATATGGAAGGCGCGAAAAATGCGCGGATATATACTCTGTTATCTCTCTCTCTCTCTCTCTCTCTCCTTCTCTCGCGAGCGCGAAAACATTCGACAGGCCCTACACCTCTTTTTGAAAAATATATTCCCACGAGGTGGATACGCGCCGTGATCAACGCCGAAATCCAACTTGCCGTCGCGTCAACTTGTTTCTATGTACCGCTCGCGATATATACGCGCGCAATAACGCATAACCAATTCCGGCTCGTAGCTCCTCGACTTTGTCGTCATACGTCGTTCCCGTTTGTCCCGAGCGCTTTTTCGTCGCACAGAAGAGACCGAGCTCGACCGTGCTTACGCATATATTCCGGAAAATTCATCGTAAGAGCTTTATCGCGACGTTATTTTGATAAAAATTGAAATAAGAGTAAACGAAAAAAGAGGGGAGTACATCGTAAATGGAAAGGCGTTAATCGATTAGAGAAGGTGGCTACGCTAGACGATGGACCGTCGCTACAGCTGGGGAGCGGGACGCGACTTAACGGACCGAAGGTATATGAAAGTGTCGTGTGCGAAGGTAGCCGGGGTGTATGAGCGCGTTAACGGGCCGCCGTTCTCGATAAGAGGCGGCTCGTCGACGACGGTGATCGGGCGCGACGTGTAGGCAAGCTGCTCTCGTAAAGTGTTTAGTCGTAGGTGTGGGGACGGCGATGCTCGGCCTAGCGGCGAACGCAGCGCGAGGACGAGTTAAACTACACGAGCTCTGACGGTAATAATTGAGTGCCGCTATGTCTAGTTAGCGACGCGAGTCGCGCGCGCCAGAGAGGAGCGATTCTCTCGTCACTTTATCCACTAAGCGACGGCGATGCGTGACAAATCCATCTTGCCTTAACCGCCAATGCCGAACCGATTATCGATCCTGTCTTCCCCGTCCCCGCCTCGCTTATCCCTCGTTCCGTCTACGTCTCGTTGTCGTCGCGAAATCGCGATCGACGTTGCCACTCGACACCTTCCCCCCCTCTCGATTCGATACGATGTTGTATTTTACCAAAAATCGCGAGTATGAAGATTACATTTCTCGTATAGGAGACGCGTCAGCGCTCGTATTTTCTTTTCCTTCCGTTCCCGTTTGATTTCGCCTTCTTCGAACAAAGACGCGCGCGCACGGCTAATAAATATCGCGTTATATTCGAGCGGAGCCGGCTAAAAAGGAGTGACGGTCCACGGGCGCGCTCTCGTTCTTGCGATACAGCCGCACTCGGGGAAAGATTTACGTGACGCGACGACGCGCCAGGGGATATGAAAAGTCGTAAAAGGGAAGGAGAGATGTGCCAGAGATGAAGAAGGGGGAACGAGCTGGAAGGAGAGCGCCCTGAGAAAGACGGAATCGTTTCGCGTAGTTTTTCGGTGTAAGGGCTGCTTTCGCTTCGGATTGGACGCGGCTCGGTCGAGTTAACGCCGTACGCAAGAAACGTCAGGGAACGAGTGCGCGGGCCGTGGCGAGGAGGGCGGCGGGGGGAGGGGAGGTTAGTCGAGCGAGATTCGGCTCTCGAGTGAATAATTAAATTACGCGAGCGAGAGACCTCGCGCTAGCGCCCACGGATGGGGCGAGTCGAGGAAGAGAGAGAGAGAGAGAGAGAGAGAGAGAGAGAGAGGAAAGAGCGAGGGGTCCTCCAAGTTGAAATTTCACGCGCCATTGTTCGATGCTGGCGAAGGAATAGGAAGTTAGGGGCATTTAGGGAACTGGTAGTGTGCGCGGACCGGTGAATTACGATCGAAGATACGTCGAGTCGTAGAAGAGAGGAGCGCGAGTCGAGTCGAAGGTGACTAACGCGAGGAGCCTTTAATTCCGCCTCTGTCCTCGTCAAGGCAGAGAACTCCCTCTCGGTCGATTTCCCCCCTCTCTTCCAGATTTCATTTGTTGGGAATTAATCAGCGATATCGCGAAAGAATTGCGCGTCGAGAGCGTCGATTCTCGAGGCTAGAGGAGTAACGAAGCTAACGAGAGAGCGCTCTGGACGAGACGAAAGGCGGAGGCAGGGAGAACGAAAGGAAGAGAAGAAGAGGGGCCCGCATTCTCGGAGATTATCGTGCTCGCCATCAGCGTATCACGGCGTCACAGGACAAGATTTATATGTAGAGTTTATTGTCGCTGAGTCCGCCCTACTGCGTTTTATGGATGTTTTTCGAAGGAGCGCGCTGCCGCTCGCGTGATCTATCGCGGCACCCCTCGTTCCTCTTCTTCACCCCCGACTCTTCTACCTTCTACGTCATTTCTCCGTCGTCCTTTTCCGTCTCTCCCTTTAGCTCCGCTTCGGCATACAGGGGTTGCTACGAGATATGGCTCCGAAGTATTTTTAATGAACGTCCGGACGTTCTTTTTCCTATCGTCCATCGCGCGCGTCTTTGCGCCTATTTTTTCTCTGCCTACCATTTTTCTGTTTCTACTCATCGGAGTAAATATCAAACTAGCACGTTCTCACTGATTTCATTTTAAAACATTTAGCAGATTATAATTCAACCTGAAAAATCTGTTTTCGTTCGTTTTTTGTTTTACATTAAAATAAGTTTCTGTTACGAAAATATTTATTGTTGAACTTTAAGTTCGAGTTTTTCAGTCTGCACGTCGGCGTTCGTCTATCAGGTAGTTTGCCCTACTTACTCTCATCAGTGTACACAACTATATTGCGCATCTATCGACGTCATTTTAACACTTTCGATTTCTCGTTTCGATTTTACGCCGCTTCTCGGCCGGCTCTCGCTCGACGAACAGCTTTATCTCTTTTATTCATTTCTTCTTACTCGAGTGTTCTCGTGCCAGCGCGCCACCGTCATCCCCGCCGCTCTCTCTCTCTCCCTCTCTCTCTCTCTCTCTCTCTCTCTCTCTCTCTACGCACATTAACGTGAGATTTATACCACGGAATCCAGCGCGATATCGCATTTACATTTTTGTCGCATCACTATAAACCACCTACGTTGAACTACGGCCACCCCCGGACGCGCGAGCCACGCTCGGTATTTCACGATCGAGCGAGCTTTGTTTCGAACGAGGCACACGCTCTTTTCGTCTCGATATAATGCCCGTTCGATCGATCTTTATCGAAAAAAATAACGCCAACCTGGAACGTAGACAGTTTCACGAGAGTCGTTTCGTTAAAATGCGCGTTTCTAATTAACATGCAGCCCGCGCTCCTCGCACAAAAGAGTATGAGAAAAAGAGCTACGAAATGAACGCTCGTCGTAAATTTTTACCCTTTCGCTTTATCGAAACGCGAGAAATCGATCCCGAGAGATATTGAAAATCTCGTAAACGGGCTTCCATCCGCGTCTCGTGTCGACGAGTTTCGTTTCGACGTATTGGCGAGAAAATTTAAACATCGAAATAGTTTTACGTCTCTGAATTATCGAGACGAGAATTAAGAGGATCGGAGGATGTTTGCGTGCGCATTCGAAAGTGAAAAGCGTCGCTCCGATTCCACGTAAACACGCGAGCTTCGGAGGGGGACGTGCGAGTGGGAGCGGGGAGAGCGGGAGAGAAAGGGAGAGGTGAAGGGAGATACACGATGGCAGTATGTTACACGTGTTACCGGCCGGGCACGTACGGGTTACGTCCGGCAGTCAATCGCTCTAATACTCGCACTCGGTGCGCGCCACGTTGCGTCCTCTTCCCCGCGTACGTGCATATATGTATAGTGCGAGCTCGCCCTTTCTCTCGCTCTTCGCAGGAACTACATCACCGAGTGATTACTTCCACCTCGTACTCGCACCCGTCCTCGTTCCCCTCCACCTCGTACACGCGCAATGTATACACATTCGACGGTCTCTCGCGCCCGAGATCGTTACACGGGGAGCGTCATCGAGCTACCCCTCGCTCGAGAAAAAACGACTATTCGTGTACTCGATTCTTTTCTAATTTCTCCCCCCCCCC
>NCVS01001409.1:18629-30953 GCA_003055095.1 Goniozus legneri
AAAAATCGTGTGAAGAAAGCGTAATTGCTTTTTATTCGCGGAAGGGATGAATTTTTCTTTCCGGGTAAAGTAATGCAATTCGAATTTGTATACGTGGAGAGCTCGCGACTGTAATAGCGTTTCGACGTTCATTTCGAGCATCGCGAACCGCGCGGTTCGCGCTCAGTCGTATATTGTAATTTCTCGGGATTGATGAGTCCATAAATGTCAGTACATTGAAAGGCAATCATACCGCGCGATCGATGGAACGAAGATAAATAGTGCATCTAACGGACGAGTGGCGCGTAATCGATGCAACGCTCGGCAATCAAATTTTTATTCGCTCGTTCGACCGACGCGACGTTTTTCGATTAATTTCGAATAAGAATGCGCGAAACGACAAATCGGACAGCGAGCGCTCCCGCAATCTGCGTAAAATTAAAACGCAAGTTTTATCGAATCAAGTGTACAAATTAAGCGATCGAAAATACTTCCGCGATGTAATTATTAGCGC
Source organism: Goniozus legneri (assembly GCA_003055095.1). NCBI lineage: Eukaryota > Metazoa > Arthropoda > Insecta > Hymenoptera > Bethylidae > Goniozus > Goniozus legneri. The sequence goes on from NCVS01001409.1 coordinate 19,123, forward strand.
GAGTAGATTATCGTCGATTTGCGTCTGTTACTGTGCGAAAAGTAGAGAATGGAGAAAGAGAGAGATGGTGTGAGAGAGGGTTGGAAAAAGAGGGATAAAAATTTAGGGAGCGAACAGTGTGGAAGAGATCGTCGCGTCGATCGCTCGACTCGGGCCAGTTATTTGCAAGTGTCGTGAATTTACACCCGGTGGGTAGAAGGGTTGGGTGCGAGGTAGAGAGAGAGAGAGAGAGAGAGAGAGAGAGAGAGAGAACGAAAGGGTGAGAGGGGTGAGAGAGGAACGCTATCCCCTTACTCGATGTTTCGTTGTTTATCGGAACGGTATGCCGCTATGTCTCTCGCTCCACTTTCCACCCCCGTTCGTTTCTCACCTACGAGCCCACCAGATCCAATCGTCGGTCCGGCACCAATATTATCGTAAAGCCGCGTTCGATTCCACGTTCATATCGGTGAATTTTTATTCGTACCTGCCAACGCGCTAGCGTACTCTAGTCGCCGCTGTATTATTAGACGTACACTCGAGTTATCGATTTTTTTCCCTCTCATTTTTATCCCGTTCGGTAAGTTATTTGTTATTTATACGAGGTCGTACTTCTTTCGTTCTCTCGTTCAAACGAATTAATTCTCGTACGGATTTGAAATTTAAATTAGAAAAAAAGCATACACACACACCTCGGTTTGATTTATAGACAATTATCGTGTTTTGAAAATATCGCGACAAGTTGGTGTCTGAGCGAATGTTCTCGTTTCGCATTCGACGTAATAGACTCGTTACAAATAGCGGTTCGGTTGGGTTAAACAGCGAGATGCTCGAGGAGTAGGAGAGAGAGACGCGTCGGTGGAATGGGGGCGAGCGATTCGTCGACGAGGAGCGCGAGGTGCGAGGGGGTGGCGAAGGAGGATTGTACGGGCGCGCCTCGGGGTTGGAATAAGAGAGAGAGAGAGAGGGAGAGAGGAGAGGAGAGGACGAGTCTCAACGACCGTGACAAATAACTCTCCTTCAACGGGAGTCTGCATCATTTAATTTTCCTTAACCCCGCCACCAAAATCGATGATCTCCTTTCTCGAGTATCTTACCGAAGACGAATGAGATGACTTAGACAGCGTTTCGCCACCTTTCCCGTGGACCTGGATGGGGGAACGTTGGAAGCAGAGGTGCCGGCTGGGAGATCGATCAGCTAGATCCCAATTATTCTCGGAAAATTAACCTCCGGCGTTCGACGCGATCCATCCAACACGATTAACGATCGAGATCGCACAACGTACGGACTCCCTTGTATATGTTTGCGTTAACGTTCTCGTTCCATTAAATCGTTATTAGGCTTCGACGCTACCGACTAACTCGAATTCCGGCCGCGCGAGATATTGGCGCGATTGGCCCGAGAATTTCGACCGAGGAATGTCAAATGTTTAATTATTGACAGTCGAGGTAGGGCGAAAATTAAAAGCCGAAACTACCGCGCGGACTCCGACGTTGAACCGGTTCTTAATCGCGGGGAATTCGGAGGCGTGCAAAGTGAAAGGTAGCCGGGGACGATAAACAGCCGGCGACATCAGAGGACGATCGGGACATTTTCGATGACAGGAGAAGGGTCGACGTGGGTGGAGACGACGTCGAGAGGGTGCGGAAGACGGGAGGGGAGGAGGGAAAAATTAGAACCTCCCGGGAGAGAGAGAGAGAGAAAGAGAGAGAGAGAGAGAGAGTCTAATTTTGGGGTGAGGGTGGCCCTGCCCCGGGCCCATCTCTTTCGTTCGGACGATTCTCCCGACATTTACAGCCTTCAATTTGCCCTTCCGAGAAGGTGGCGCCGGTGGGCGAGTCAGGAATGTTAATTAAAGCCGTTCGCTCCTCGATCTCGCGCTTCGACTAATTAGTCGCGTACAATGCCACCATGAGCGCTGCCGGAAAAGAAGAGCAGTCCCGAAGACGGCGCGCCGATAAGACGTAACCTGAAAAAGAAAGCCGAGAGAGAGAGAACAAACCATCCTCCTGATTACGGATCACTTCACTCGGATATCCTTGATTTCAGCTTCAAAAGAGGAAGATTGTCGGGGTCCGGCAGTTTCGCCCGGATAGAAAGAATGCCGAGTATCGCTCGGAATGGAAATTCTCAAATCTATCTACTTTTCGCGAGTTTCGCTCGACGTCAATCGGATGGTATTTATCGATTGAAGGATACTCCCCGAGATTCCGATAGTTTACAGATCGACTCGATACGGCGCTGCGTGGTACGATATTCGAAATCGATTCGATACACACTGTATGTAAATCCGTTCGCGATCGTCAGCGGATCAAGCCCATCTCGAAAATTTATTCATCTGCGATTTTTGTTTCTCTTATTCGAGTCGTCGTACGAGAAAAGGAGAAGATCCGTAACCGGGGAAGGAATCCCGTGGGACTTTTCCGCGGAATCCGGGATGGAGGGAGAGCGCGCTCGTAGGAAAATTCTTGTACAGCGGGCTTCGGGTTTGCGTTCACGTGCTCGAATACGAGCGCGCGGCGAGGTAATACAGTTAAGGAGGTAAGGGGGATGGAGAGGGAGGGGATGGCGCAACGGCAGGGGACCTCATCTAAAGTTACAAATCGCAATTCTTCCATGGCCGTGGTTCCGATTCTGTAAAGTTATGTTATGGCGCAAAGTAAGCGGGATTTATCAAGAAAGTTGGTATAACTCCGCTACGACTATTGATGCAATGAAACGATTGGCTTCGCCTCATTTACCGTTCTCCTCTTGTCCCACCCATGGCGGTCTCGCCTCTTCTCTCTCTCGTTGTTCGCCGTTAGCTTTCTCGTCCTCGCAGTATAATTGTCTCTCTCTCTCTCTCTCTCGTCAATTTCCCCTGGCATAATCGCGACGTTGTCGTTCCCATTGTTTCGTGCCGGCGTGCGTTTGTTTTCCGCTATCGGCGCGTTATTTATGGTCGTATTAAAGTACGAAAAAGAGTTTCGCCGGGATAAGCGACACGAGACTCGTTGCGACGGTCAATCATTTTAGCCGGGGGGACATTGACCAGCCGTCCGCGCGCGCGATACAGTTGGGAGGGAGGCGCGGTGAACGCGCCGTGTGGCGCATTGCACGCGGGAGGAATGAGCGGCATGGAGAAAAAGAGATAAAGATGAAATCGTAGGTTTATCTGAAAATATTATGATGGCGTGGCCGCGGAGCGCGGTGTGCAAGGTGGCCGACGGTTTTGATACGTCCCCAGCGTGGCGTAGAGAGTCGCGCTCGCCCGTATTGCCAAAGATATATGAACGGGATTGCAATCATGTCCGTGTTACCCGGGAGTGTCCTGTAGGGATAATATAAATATTGTAGAGTCGTCGTCGGCGCCGGCAGACCGAGCGAAATGGAAGAGAGGTAGCGCGGTGTGGAGGGACTGGGAGAGTTGTTAGAGGAGAGAGAGGAGGTCGAATGGAATCGCGGAATATACCGGGAGCCGAGGCAGAGGTATGGAGAAGGCTAGGTACGATAGGACGTCTCTTAGAATATTAGCCGATATCCTTGGCTATCGGCTCAAGTATTTACGAGGACGGCTCTCGTCCTGCCCACGAAAGGTGGAACTATTCTAGGAGGAAGAGAGAGACACGGGGAATGGCGCGGTCTCGACGCCGGGAGGTGGAGGGCAATTCGAGGAGGATGAACCGTAGGGGCGCGGACGACGAGAGCGCGACGAGATACAACGAGTAGACTGAAGTCAGGCTGTATCTAGTCTCGCCGGAGGATGAGGGAACCGCACTGGCCGGATAAGATTGCGAAACCGGTGTCCCGGTCCCTGGTGTCCTTTAGCTCCTGGCTTCGGGTAGGGAAGATAGCGCTCTCTCTCCGCGCGAGGCCGCTCGACCGCGGAACCATCCGGATACGGAAACCGAGTTACGTATCGGCGTCGCTCGTACTTCCTGATTTTTGGTCAGTGATCACGGCGGGGACCTCGAGCTCGTTTCATCCGAAGAACCATCGAGCCGCGCGAACCGCTGCCTCGGGGCTCGAGGAGGAGGAGGACGAGGAGGGAGAGAACTCAGGGCCATTGCGCGGCGTACCGCGCACGGTAAGCCGGCTAAGCAAGCGTCTTGATGTAGTAGCGGGAAAAACTTTTCTAATACCGTCGCCAGTCCGGGATTACGTCGGAGATTGAAACGTATATATGTATTTACGAACGCAACCGGTAGCCTCCGGAGAGCGCCAACAGAGATCCTTCGGAATCTTTCGCGCGTACTCGCGCTTTTTCTCTCTTTCTTCCTCCCCCTCCCGCGAGCCCCCCCCCCCCATCCCGCTTCTCTCTCGCTCTCTCGCGGCTCTGGTTAAGCGACCCTTCTCTTATTGCCTCTTTAGAAAGTACACCGAACGTTATTACTTTGCAACGAGTCCTGGATATCGGAGTACTAAAGACATTATCAAAGTTTATACGTTTCGCCGGCGAAAGAGATCCTCGTAGTCCTCGCCGTTCCTTCGATTGGCTCCGGGACTCCGAATTAGAATTCCTAGCCGAATCCTGCCATAAGAATTTATTCTCGAGGACGACTTCGGAGGTCGGTCTTATCTCGGAGAATTCGTTCTCGAGCGTCCTGACGAGCTTAACCACGAGCTGTCTCCGCGAAGTGAGGAACTGCGACGCCGCATAGTTGTTGCAGGAGTCGACTCGACCTCAACCCCCTCGCGCCCCCACCTCGTTCTTCACCCCCCGTACCAGTCCACCCGCAGAGACCGCGTTTACAAGGGGCCAGTATTTATGCACATTGTTGACTGGCACGTGGATTTATGCACGTCCGTTATATTATGCGTCCTGTCGTCCCCCGTGTAAAGCCGGCATGCCTGGTACCGTCTCCTCCGAGCACGCAACGTGTATTTTGGGTTACTGTTTCGCCCAACGCCCTTTGAATCGAGCACCGCGAGTGGGGGGAGCGCCAGCAGTCACTATGGAAGAGAGATTGGGATCCCGATTGTTTATCGAGAGAACGACCCTCGTTCTCCTTTCGAAATTTTGTTTCTGTTTAAAGTGCGTTACAAACCATTATGGGTTAATTGCATACATTAGAAGTATACTAAGTAAATCAATAATACACCGTTAATAAAATTTTATAATTACTGTTACATAATAATATCGCCAGCTTATTTATAAAATCTTGTCTATACCATTCTCGAACTATGAACATTGCCTTAATACATGATCCACATCCTGGGATAAACTGCCACATTCACAGCTACACTGAAAATAAAAATTTGTTGTCAAAGAAATGAATGTATTATTTGATGAAATGAAAAAAGAAATATTGTTTAAAATTAAAGTAGTATGTTTAATTCAAACACATGTCGTTGAATGTAATTGATATCTGTTTGGACACAAACAAACAAATATTAAGTAAATTCAACAAATTTTTATCTTCAGTACAGAGTTGTCGATTACCCCTATCCTCGTCAGAGAACCTCTCATTCCATAAAATCTCGTGCTTTCTTTTTTCCAATTCTCATTTCCGTTCCGCAGAAAAAATTTCACCAGCGCGACCCGATTTTTCCGCCAAATAACACCTTTTAAGGCGATTTTATTGCAGTATTTACGCAGAGCGAAAAAATCCACACCGAAATTATCATATGATATTTATACGGCAATAAACGTCAGTCAACTGTATCGCGTCATGGCTCGCGGGTGGGTTAAACAGGTTCGATGTAGATAGTCCGCCTCGCGTACGAAACACGCATCCATCGGTACGGTTATGTGTCCGTGTGTATCTCCAACAGACATGGATATACGAGACAAGTGTTACAAGAGGTGACGCTTGTTTGCGAACTCTTACGACTCTAATATACTAGGAATAAAATCTGGTCGACTTCTTTCTCGCTCTACGAGAGAACGTCTCGTAGACGCGGGCGACTTTTTTCGCAAACTGGTTCCGAATAAATTGCGCGATAAAGGATACCCGTGGACGTTGTCGTCGATCGAGCGATAATTAATTTCGAGTTTGAGCGGTGGTTAATCTTACGCGTCACTCAACGAGCCGGGCTCCGCTGTATGCGATAGAAATGTCGGCGAGATGACGGTTGTTTGCGAGTCCTTCTAAGAACATCCTCGGGTACAAAGCCGGGTCCTGCACGAGCTGACGTGGCCCCCGGCGAGGTGGGCATTGTGTCGGCCCTCTCGACCACCAGCGGCACCAACACCGCCTTACTTTGCCACTAGACGGTGAACTGAATCGAGCATGTGGACGGGACAGCAAGGAAATCTCCTTCTTGCCCGTCACCACCCCTCGGCCAGATTCTCTCTCTCTCTCCCTCGTTCTCTCGGTACTCGCTGACCCACCTCCTTCTACATCGCTCCGCTCTCGTGCCAGTTCCAAATGTCCGTCCGGTTGTCCACCGCCACTACTGCCCGGTAAGTTTCGACCCCGCAGCGATCAGCTTCAGGAACGTACGACGAGAGCGGATCAAGGGAGGTCCGAGCTAAGGGTTGCTCTTTGAACTGGTCACTCACTGGCTTAGCCGGCGTACCCGACGATTCGCGTTTATGGCCCGCGCTCTCAACTCCGAATGCATTTTACGCTACGTCGATATCGCATGTTGCCCGCTTTTGTACGCGTCCCCGTAATTCCGAGCAGCGATACACGATCGAACTACAGATTTTAAACACCGTGCCTTCGAATATTTTTTATTGCTGCAGTATTGCGAAGAGTATATTTTATACATAAATTCGTAAACATATAGAATATCGTTTATTCCACGTTTTATTTTATTTAATTAAAAATTCTGAAAGCTTCTAAAACTCTCCAAGTGCCCAAAACCGGTAATCCCACCCTGCTTTTCTTTAATTTTTGATCATCGAACCGGGACAAAATCCTTCTCGTGGAAACGCTCTCCTCGGGCGTTACGCGAGGGGAGTAGTCGAGACTCATCGGAGCTCTAGAGAGCAAGAAGCACGTACCATCGATATCTTCGTCGTAATTCCGTCCGGCGGTTTCCCCGTTCGCCGCGAGTTGTCCGGTCAGGAGGAACGACGATGCTGGGTAACCGCACGACTCCCGAATTCCGACGCGTCCTATCTCTCACGCGCGAGGGTCCCCTCTCGCTCTCCTTCGAGGACAATATCTGCCGGCGCTATAGATTCTCGGCGATAGGTGTACGCACCGTCGGAAGATAGCCGGCGTATCCGCAAGCTTTACCCAAGCCGGGCGTCCTCGGCAATTAGTCTCGCGAGACTTCGACTGGTGGCTCCAAAGGCGCACGGACCCCCGAAGCCGGAGGACGTTGCTTGAGGACGTTGCTGGCGCGTCCAAAAGGGTTTTAGTGTCTCGGGGAGTAATAACGTCTCGGAGTGTAGATTATACGGTGTCCAGCCAGGGCGAGAGAGCGCTCGCGAGTGCCCAGTTGGGTCCTCCGATGATGCAAGGTCCCCCGGTGCCTACCCCCGTCCCGGACATATATTAGCATTCTAACCAACCATTATTATATGCCTGGCGAGCCGCGCTGCACTGTGTCTGTGCGCCTGTACGTGTGAGTGAGTATGTATAAGAGAGAGAGAGAGAGAGAGAGAGAGAGAGAGAGAGAGAGAGAGAGCACCGCGCCCCCGTGTTGCGTACTTGGACCAAGTTTACCAACAATTCACCGGGGCTCGCGCGCGCGCTCTATAATGGCCCCACGGTTGCTTAATTTATCGCGCTCGTAATTAATAGCTTTGTAATTTTCATACAGGCGTACACGGCCGTCGCGGAATTTATGGATACGTTTTCGCAAGCGATTATCGATTTCGGTGGCGATCGGCCCGCGAATCCTTTCGCCTCGTCGATTCGCACACTACCGCGGACGCGTTCCGCGCGATCTCGTATATCTAGTCGTGCTGAAATTCCGCTGCGTCGAACGAGCGCGCTATCGATACGTCTCCTCTACGTAAAGCGTCGTAATTAACGATCGTTTCTTTTTTTCAGCAAAGAAATCATACGATGCGAGGGGAAGGAGGATAAGAATTTAGGTTCAAGGTCGCGAGAGCGAGGAAGAGTAAACGACTCATGGCTCGTGATGGCCCAGTCGTGGCTCGGGAAATTTATTATTAAATATCCCTTTCGTCCGGTAAGTAGCTCCTTCTTTACGACGCTTAAATATAAAATAAGTAGACGGGTGCAGCGGCAAGGTGCTCGGCCGCGATACCCGCCTGACTTGTGGCTCCATTAGCGCCCTCGCTCGGTAACGTATAGCATAATAAGAGTTTATGTGTCAGGTTGATGCGCCAGAAGGTTGCCAGACGAACTCGGCGAGCATGAAAACTGTTATATTTTCATTAGGCTCCGGTGGAAAACGGCGGGAAGGTCGTAACGAAGGGCGCCTTCGATGAATCCATAAAAATGGCTCGATTGCGGTCGTCTAGTTTCCCTCGGCACCCCCAAGTCTCGTCGACTCCTCGTATCTTTCGATTATCGTAAAATTATTTCCGCCCCCGGGCTCCGCTAACGCGCGATGTCTGATTTTCGCGCAAGAAACTTTTTTCTCCGGAGAACTCGTGGGCGCTCATCGAATCCTCAACGTTGACGGAAGAGCTCTCGGCTATCGATAACGATCCATCATTTTACGGCCGGGCGTGTACAAGAAGAAGCGAATGCGTCCGAGAGGGGGGTGGGGTGGGGGGCATAAACATCGATGTGTGCGGGTAAACATTAGGTTCGGACATCGGCGGGGCTCGGGCATTATGCAATCTTGGGGCAAACTTAGCACTTAGAGGGACGGAGAGTTAATGCAGCGAGAGAGATGAGGGGGAGGGGGGAGGGGGTAGGTGGAGGCAATGATGTCACAGGAAGGATGCCGATGGGCGACGTTCTATGGAGCCAACTCCCTCGGCTGTCGTTGGATGGCTAGTTCGGTCTATGTATATCCACTTCCGGCGAAGCTCGCAGCGACGTAGCGGCGAGGTAGGGAAGGGGGACGGTCACCTAAGCTAGAGCTCGATGGGCACCTCACTATAGACACCGTAGTTGCGGCTAGTTGGCCGTCAGCTCCGCGTCGACGCTTCCTTGTCTCTTCGACTGATTCAATTTGCCCGCGCCTCGTGGCTGTTTAATTACTGGTCGGAGAGTGGACCGTGGCCGAGTAGATAGCCAAGAGAGAGAGAGAGAGAGAGAGAGAGATAGCTAGAAGTCAGGTTCGATGGAGGTGGGAAACGATACAGCGAGCGCGACGAGGGTCGCTCGAACGACCGACCGCGTACTCCAGCTCCCGAGTACGTGGAATAAAGACACTCGCGAAAATCCTCTGTGTCGACGGAAAGAAAGAGGAAATTAACTGGATGAAATTAGCGTCGGTGCAAAGCCCCTGAAAGGGTTTCCCGGAATTAGAATGGAGAAAGGGAAATGGAAGGAAAAGAAGAGAGAGAGCGAAGGTATGACGAGGAGATTGAGGGGAGGGTGTATCGACGACACGAAAGGGCGACTGGGTTGTGTCGGTACGCTGCCTACGAACCAAGACACTAACGGAATAACAGCTCTCGCTGGTGGAGATTGTTGTTGATGCTAAAGTAACGGGCAGTCCTGAGGGGTCGGACACGAGGGAGAGCTTCGGCAATAACGCGCGCCGTCGGAAGGGGAGGGGGTGGGTGCGAAGGGGATGAAGCGGAGAGACGTGTCTTGCAAACCGAGAGTTCGTCGTTTCGACGTCCCCCTCGCCGCGAGACCGGACGATGTCCGCCCGGCTTTACGGTCGGTTTCGAATACGATTTTACTGCTATCGGATAAAGAGGTCGCTGAGTGTCGTTCTCTAAATATCGATAGCTCGGCGAGGACGATCCCCAACAACGCGCACACGTTCCGTCGACGAGTCCGCCCTTTTACGGCGACAGGCTATCGTCGTAGGTGTCGATCGCGAACGAAATTCGCAGAGCGAACGTGCCACTCCCGTATCCCTCTCCCGGCGCTAAAATTAAAATGAGAAATAAGAATCGTCGGCGGAGAGAATACAAAAGAGTAGAAAACGGAAACGGCGAGGGGAGAATTTATTCGAAAGCGTTAATTGCTTTAAAACGTTGAGAATGTTAATGGCGTCTATAGATCACGGGAATCGGATTAGTCGATGACGCTTTGTCCGGTGGTGTCTTCGAGTCGTTAGTCACTCTCGTTCACCCGAGAGCCGTACGCACGACCTTGATCGCGGAATGCGAGACGCGAGAATTTGTCGCGCGCGTCGACGCGGTGACGTCAGCCGTGCCGATGCACCCATCCATCGAAGTACTCCGCCAGTCGCCGGTGGAGAGCCGTCCGCTCGGACGTGTGGACCACAGAGCCGAGGTCTAAATTTACATCGGGATCGCGCATCTCTATTATAAGACGCTCGTAAATTCTCAGATTCATTATCATAAATTGGATCGGCATCGGGTCCTCCCGCGTGTCAACACAGGAATGCCCGACAAGCGGAATAACGCGTATTGGAATATTGTTCTGCCATTCCGAGTCGAAAAATTTATACGCTTTTTGAAAAATCGAGTTTCTATATACTTTTGTTGTTAAATTGGCAGCGATTTTCAAAAATACAACAAAACGATCAATCTTCATATTTATGAATGCAGCTAAAAATTTTACAGCTAAAAAAATTGCTATATCTTTATTAACATCTGAAAATACTGATAAGAATAAATTCGATATTCTTCCGCATTGATATAATCAAGAGTATTTTTCGATTCGGGCCGAGCGATTAAGTCTCGTTAACCGAGAATAATTTCAAAAGGTTCGTTCCAATTATTGCTCTTATAAAATACGGATAAAATTCTTATTTCGGGATAGCTCAATATGACGAAATTGACTTCGCTCTTTTAGATCCGTCTAGTTCACAAATCGCATCAATATGGCATGAATGGGTTTAATCGACATTACATACGGAATGAGGGAACGAATTAAATGATTGAGCTCGCGAAATACGATTCCTCCGCTTATCCCGTTGACACGAGAGTTCGTTACTCGCTGCGGTCGGGCGATGTATTTTTAGACGGGCCCCGCGTAACGATCAAAGCAATTACGGAAACGGTATTTCAGCGAACGACTGTGCTGATCAATCCACGCGTTTGCGTAGGTCGGAGTCCGTGGACAGAGCCGAACGAGAGGACTTTCCGAGAAGCGACGCGTATCAAAGCGAAAATTAATCGGGTTGCAATTCACGGAAACTGACACCGCGAGGGCCGCGAACGATTGATTTACAACTCGCGAAAGTGTTCTGAAATTGAAACGAAATCGTCGGTTATTACGGCTCCGAGAGCGCCCCGACTCGGCGACAATTTTTTAGATACTTTTCTCGCTCTTTATCGTAGCGATAACAATTAAATGTCGGATGACTCGGGAATGCCAAAAAGAAAAAGTAGAATGCGTCCGCGGGACGTTCGTGTTGGTGGTTGTTCGCGGAGGAAGAGCGAGAGAGTCGGGGCAATAAACTGTACCTCGACGAGAAAGCTCACGTGTTCGCGTTTAGCATTTATCGAAACCCCGTGCGCGCTCGCGAGCTCGCGCGAGATCGTAACTCGAGAGTGCAGGCCTGCCTGCGTGTCATGCAGATAGGTTTAAAAGCCGAACGTGCCGCATTTACAAATGCGAGTTCTCTCTCTTTCTCTCTCCCCTCCTGTCCCTCCTTCTTCCGCATCTTCCGACTTTTTATCCCCTTCTTGGCTGTGTGCGCGCCCTCAAGGCGGTTTTGTCGCCGGCCTTTCTCTACGCGCGGTGTCTCTCACGTGACTCAAATTAGAAAAAGCTCGCTCCATTAGGTGTCCGGTCGATTCTCGAACACTGCCGCTCTCTACATACGCTCCCTCGCGGGAGGGGGGAGGGAATCGTTAGACGATCGGTCGAGGTACGTGAGCTGCAAATTGTATCGCGGTAAT
>NCVS01001416.1:0-109250 GCA_003055095.1 Goniozus legneri
GAGAAAAATATTTTCTTGTTCGGCTTGTGCTCCCCTTTCTGCCAGTATAATTTCGGAGGGTAGTTATCAGACACCCTGTATATAGTTTGAAGTAAACCACGATCGCAAGACGTCCCTACTCTTAACGAGAACGAACTCGACAAGATCTCCGATAATCGATATTTGCACAACTACGCTAATCGAAATGCATCGCAAACCATTCATCAGCTCTCTTCTATGAGACGCGTTTCGAACACATTCCATAACGGAAAGGAGGTAAACTGATTACGGACGAGTCAACATCAAATCTGTATACATATAGGTTGCAGCGGATCGGGATAGATTTTGAACTTGCCGCATCCCTATCCCCATCACCATTTGTAAATATTTTCTCTGTCGTGACAACTTCATATGTTCCTCCTTCTCTCTCCCTTTCTCTCTCTCTCTCCTTCCCTGTAATTCTATTTGCATTTCCTTGGTATCCAACCAGACGTTCTTAGATACGAACATCACAGTTTTAAAGCCCTTCGAAGGGCTCTGATAATTTCTTTTTCATTGCAAACAAAGATTAACGGAATTCGGATTCGCGAAGCAATCAACTCGCTGAACTTTCTACAGGACGAGAATTGTCCTCCGGTGAGATAAAACTTTTTAAGGTCTCAGGAATCATCCAAAATTGGTCGATAGATTACGATTGACCATTATTCAATATCTAGTGAACACCTTTTGAGTCTCCCATGAAATTTTGTTGTATAATTCAGAATATGGATTATACTAGCCATTGCGTATAACGCGAATGTTCGGCACGCTGCATTTTTAACAAAATCATCAACTCTACATCAGAAATTTTTTCGTCCCAGTGAAACTAGCCTCTGGATTCAACGCCAAGATGAAAATTTCGTGCATATTGCAAGGCTACGAAAAGGCGGAAGCGTCGCTCATGAAGTAACGAGCGAAATAACGAGCACTGGCACTCACGAGTGCGCCTTCGTTTCCCCGCGAATACGCGAAAATAGATAACGCGCGAGCGCTCGGAAAGTTGTCCGGGCCAAAAGTTTGACGCAAAATTGTTGAAAATTAGTTTCGAGACGTCGTAGATGCGCATCGGGCGTCGCGGTCACATGCAAAACCGGATAAACGCTTTAGTGTAATAACTCCTCGTCTACCGGCGCTTGTTTATATATTTGTTTAATTTCTCTCTTTCCTCATCTCCATATAAAGCTCTCCACTCGTCTGTGTTTGCGTGGAAAAAATGGCTCGCGGAATTCAATTTCGTTTTATTCACAGCTTTTCTTGTCCCAGTTGAATATTAAATCTTATTTAAACCGAGTATACAACCTAAAGTACGTTCGAAGTTCAAATATACGACAATCGGCCCGGTTTCGGCATTGAACTCTTTAATTTTTTATATTTTGTCGAAGATTTCTCATTAATTGAGAAAGTCATTAATTAAGAAAGAAAGAATTAAGATGGTCGTTAAATTTGTACCAATCGATCGAAATTCTTCGACTCTCGACGCGAGGGTTTTCATCGATAAGAATGAATTCTCTCGAATCGAGAAAATCGGGAGCGATCGTTCGTTGGTGTCGCATTGAATTGTCGGTAACGATATTATCGTACAATTATGACGGGGCGATCTGTGCGAGTTAATGAGTTTCCAAGAGCAAAAGTGAATTAACCGCATGGACTGGCTCAGCTGGCACGCTCGCGAACTTAGTATGGCGGCACAGTCGCGCGCGCGCTCAACTCCGCAACTTCAATAACTCGCACATTGGATCACTGAGAATATAAACGGGCGCGAGCGAGTGGCTAGCCTGCCCAGGACGCCCATACTGGGTGTTACAAAAAACTTTTGTTTTCATCGCGTTTATCCACTTCGCCAGGTGGCACAGGTACTAAAAATAATTAAATTTTCATTGGAGACTCGAATCAATCAACACCGACATCGCCTTATCGATAGCTACGCTGTTCCCCTTTATTCTGTTTATCCGTATACGCTCGTATTCAGCGTACCGAACACCGTAGACAGGAAAACGGGGTAGGAAGAGGAGGGGGAGTGTGAAAAAGGAAATCTTGATCGGGCGGAAATAATGCGGTCGAGTCGAGCTCGATCCGACGTAGGATTTGACCAACCTCGACGGCTTTTTTGCCCTCTCGCGATCCCCTTGTCAAATTTTCTCCGCTTCTTTCTTTTCCTGTCCCTTCTTTCTTTTACGCGCTGGTGAGCTCTCTCTCTCTCTCTCTCCCGCTCTTTTTATACCTCTGGTACCGTCCGAACTGTCCATCCAAGAGATCGAACGTTTCTCATCGACTACCCGCGACGAAAAATAGGATCGCCCCGACTGGAGGGTATTCTTAACGCTTGTGTCATAAAAATCCAACTTTAATCGAAGTATTAACTCGGTTATACGACCGTAATGTAATAGCGGAACAGCGAAATTTATTTTTCGACATCCTGGCGTTAACTAGTGAGATGAACTTGGACCGAACGACCGTGGGGAAATTGACGCGGTTAAGTAAAGATCTCGTATTTTTAATCCGTACTCGTAAAATTTGTTTAAATTTCGTGTTACGTGAAATTTCAGATTACATATGTTTAATGATAATATATATAATGATTTATAGTGACATATATTAGTCTCATTGACCTATCGGTGTCTATTAAAATTATATCATCAATAATAATTATAATAGTTTTTAATATAATTAACTCAAATTTATTAGAATAAAATAATATCTAATATTCAAGTCAAATCTATTCTAAATTAATTCTTTTAACAAAACATTGTAGCGCAGAAGCGAACGTTACAGCCCTTACACACAGATTTCATTTCTGAGAAATTGAGAAGTTAACGCTTCTCGTTAATCGGCTCCTAAATTACTACTTTTAAAATAAGACTACATTTAATGTTAAAATTAACATTCTCACAATGACGTATTGTACAATTACGCCATTCATACGTTAGCGTAAATGATCTTTTCCTGATTATGGAACCATAAGATACATCTGAGACACCCTGTATTCACTCTAGAAGCCCCAGAATTGTATATCGAACGAGTTTCCCGAGCGAGATTAATAACGGCACCGCTTTGTACAAGTTCCTGGTGTATGTGTATGGGTTTTCAGATAGTTTCATACAACGATGAAGATAATAGTTTTGGAGCGCACAGAGACTTTCCTCCTAGATCTCACGACTCACCCTCTCATTAACGTATAACAAAGAGAGTATCTCAGGTACGTGGACTAGAGTGTGCAATTATCAAACGGTAGTGCAGTTGAAATTCATTTACTGACGTCAGACGCACAAACAATAGACCGGTTAACCTTTTTTAGAATAAAATCACCTTGTGCACCTGTTATTATTTAAGTATATTGATATTTGTACTTTCAAATTCATTTCACCCTTTCGCTTAGGCAGTCCGATTTGTCGAAATGGTCAGTAAACAGAAAAAACGAAATGTCAATTAAATTTGACTAACTAAATTCATTAAGAAGATCCATTAAGAGAAATAACTTTCTGGCTTATTTATATTCGTATACGTGACCAGAATATCAGAAGCGATATTTTATGTAATAAATAAGATATGTATCTTTGAATAAAATAAACCTTTTCATTTGTCCCAGACAACTCGAATGTCATCTTCAAGGAGCCTCTTTCTCTCAATTAAAATGAAACATCTCGAATATACGTCTACATAGTATACGTATATGATATAGAACAACTAATTAATATTATTTTAATTCTGTCATTCATAAAATACCTCTTTCCTTCTTAACTACTTACACTCCGTAATTATGCCTCATAATTGTGCATAACTTTAACGTTTTCAAAAGGAAGCTAGCACTTATAAGACACTCTGTACAGCGTACATACAGATTCGCTCCGAGCTGCATAGCCGAGGAAAAGTTTGCCAGATTTAACGAGACGATCGACCCAAGTCGAAGTCGGAGAACCGTTCTCGTACACCCATGCTATAATTCAAACTGCAATTGCATCGCGTCACGCTACATGCTTTTTTTTCTCTCCAACTTCCCTCGATACGGAAATCACGCATTCGTTTGCCAGACGTATATAAATCCCTTACCTCTTTTCACAGCTGATCGCTGTGAAACAGATTTGCAAGTTCGTCATAAATATTCCTTCCCCAGCTCGTTTCGATTCGTTAGCTCTAACGATTCATATTATACTCACAGTTTCGAGACTTATAGAAAGCTTGCGATATTACTTCGACAAATTATAGCCTCGATTTTGAACAAATTCATTTTCGCGAAACAAGCCTGTTCCGATAGGCGCAAACTTCGACTCAAAATTTATATAAACACGCATAATGAACACCTCTGTCCACGCGGAACAAAACGATCATAAAATCTCGTTCGGTGAACGTGCTAAATGTGCCCGAAAACGATAACCAATACGCGGTATTTCAATTAACCGCCATCGCGTTATCCGAGATTCTCCCTTGGTAGAAATGTATCCTCTGTCCTCCCTATCACCTCCACTTTTGGATGCCATTCTATTTTCACTCGTTCTGCTGTAATAATTACGAGATAATCAAATTTCCACAACCCGATATGAAATTACAAACCGCGTGCGTCGAGGGTGCCAAGAATTCATGCAATATGAGATAGCATACAGTCACGAAAATTATACTACGTTTTTCAATTTTATTGATTACTTTCTTCAGCTTGGCAGTTTTATTTTATTTATCTTAGATTATTAAAGGAAAAGAGAAAGTAAATATCAAGGTTTATTACTGGTATTACTCAACGAGATGGCTGAAATATTGCACTCGCTATAAACATACGAGACATTTTTCATAACACTTCTCAAGAACCCCGTTTTTCTTTTATTCTATTTTTCTTTGAAAACGATGTTGAAGGAGTTATAGTGTGAAAACCACTCCAAAAATTACAACTCCGAGACAGAAGAGATAGAACGTGGACAGAACATAAATCCATTTTTAGGTTCTTTTATTATGCGTATCAATAGTACGTACCAATTTTATTTTAATCGAGCGAATAAAATAATTTTAAACAGTTTCTTGTGGAGTCTTTAATAATTTACTTCCCTTCGTATTTATTTTTCTTCTTGTTAGTGCATATAATGTTAAAAATGAAGACAAAAATACGCGCACAACTGTTATTCGATCTATGGCTCCTGGAGAAATTTTTAGATGCTCTCACCGCTACAACCTCAAAGAAGTGAATTCAGCCGAATGGCGAAAGAAGTTGGCGAGGAAAGAGAGAGGAGAAAGGTCGTGCTCCTACGTTCAGTTGCCCAATACCGGCCACGGTAGAAAAATAAGATTCTCCCCAGTCCCGAGATAAAAGAAAATCTATGGTCGTGTTTACACGGTGGTTTGAGATTGGAGCCACCAGGTTCGACCGTCTTTTCGCGCAACTTCAAATAAAACTCGACAGAATTAGTGCAGTATTCGTAGTTTCTTTTTCCCCATATACCGATTAATTTTATCTCACGCAGACGTACGATAACCCGTATGACGAAGAGTAAAACGAAATTAACCACTCGAACGTAATCGAACGAACTAAATCTTACGTGAGTTAGTAAATCACACATTTGATCATTAATTCGAAGCAAAAATTCACAATTTAACGCGACAGGAAACACATCGATGTTTTTCGTTCGAACTAAGAATTAAAATCATTTCATCGAGAGCTTTTAGATATTTTTCGAGAGAGCAGAATCAATTAAACTACGCCAGTAATGAAATACTCGTTCCGAATATTTTTTATCTTACCGTTAATGGCTTTTACGGATATTGATAAAATTTGTTTTGCTTTCTCATGGACATATCAAATCGATCCTTGCTTTGCCGTTTTATCGAGTGTACGCGAAATAAAATTCATGAGCGAACAAGTGATATTATCGCAAATTACGATAACTTTTCCAAACGCGAAGTGCGCACAGAGCAAATACCTTCATTAAGGGAAAAGAGACATCGATCGAGGGCACGATTAATTTCACTGCAATTAACGAAGTTGAGAATTGACCTCCGTGTTAGGAATATGCAATGTGTCGTTAATTTCCACTTGTTTAACTCGCGAGAACGAATTCGAGGCCTCCGATGTTCGACTATTCTTTTTTATTTTGTTCTCCTTTGAATACTATACTCACTTTTAGGAGATTAGAAGAAACCATCCGGTATACATATCTATCCGATTCAATAAAGACAATAATATCGCACCGGAGGAAAAGAAAAGACATAAAAAGAGCAATCAATTTTCACGCTATGAAATTCCATCAATTTCTAGGAAGCTGCAATGAAAGCAACTGTTGGGCTCGTTCGTGTTTCATTTCCCACGATATATCATTGTATCCTTTTAAAACTCGCACGACGCACTTCAACTCTCGTAAATATACCCCTTTCCTCCCCCACCTCCTTCTCCTCATCCGTCACGATCGATGCGATTCCCAATAATCTGTCCCGTGCAGCGCGCGATACATCACGATGTGTATATATATCGTTCAGCGAGAAATTTTCTATCTTTGACGTGGAGGAATCCAAGCTTCAAAGGAGGACACGCGATCCCCGGGTTCGTTCGCACAGGTGAGCGCCGAGGAATCTTATTCGAGAGTCCTGGATTATATACGTCCCGTGTCGGCGGGACGGTTCGTCCTATTTTTCGCTCGGCGTGCAAGCGTCCTCTCTCTTTCTCCCTCTCCTATCTTTGCGTACTACTGCTCTATCCTTCTTGGTATATTTATTCTGAATGAAGAGGGAAGAATATAGTAAAGCCCGAGAGTCCCCTTTGACCAGTTTCGCGTAATTCCGTTTCCCCCTCTACCTCATCGGATCAAAAGATTTCTGTAATACATACGGATAGCGATCTTTGCGCGATTTTCACGGAATTCAAACAGCGAGAAATTGATTATTTATGGGCCATCTAACATATCGCAACTCGTTTTTAGAGAAGAATGAGGTAGGAAGTCAATTGCATTGATTTAAATAAAAAATATTGAAAACTATTGTAAATTACTTATTGACATTCTAAACGTTGTTGAAAGAATGGTTAATTTGCATACAAGTAAAAAGATGAATATGTAATCAGACTTGAATCAGGCCTCGATATAGATTTCTTACTCAACACGCAACAGGTCAAAATCAGTAGGCTGAAAATTCATTCATACTGCTATCTTCGAGTTGTATTTATGATTTTTAATATTTATGACTTTCGTCTTATCGAATAAAACCGTTGAATTCAAAGTAAAAGTCCCTTCATAGTTCAATTCGCTAAGTGAAATCTCCCACCTGTAAACCCCAGGAGTCTTCTTGGTTTCCAGTTACGACACAAGAAATAGAATCTCGAATCGATTCAATCGAATTCATTCCGCCGGTAGTTGAAGATCGCGACCTTTGCTACGTTTTCTCCGCACATACCGAGAAAAACATTCGAACCAACAAAAATCGCTCGCGAAATAACGATAGTTGAAAAAGTAAAAAAAAAAATTAACGCTCGAATATTCGCACCAGTGAATATACCAGTAGTGTAGGTTTAAAATAAGACCATCTGTGTATGAACGTTCGCCATCTAATCCTTGGTATTTGTTTCAACTTCGTTCCATACAGTTGTATTCAAACTTCGCAGTTGTAAAACAACGTACTGTTTCGTACTACACGAATGAACATATCGAACACACTTGAATGTCGGTGTTACACGTTCGAGAATGTCGCATCTCTCTATACATATACCAAAGAGAACAAAGAGCTCTTATTGAGTGCGTGGGGGTGTGGAATCGTGTGGAAATTTATGAGAGAGCGCATTGAAATTTTCGGTCACGTAACGCCGCTCGGCCCCCACGATCGCGTGGAGTACGCGGCTAGATACGTTTTCTGCGCGGAAGCGTAAAATCTCCGCTCTGGCTCTCTTTCCTCTCTCTCTCTCTCTCTCTCTCTCACTTTCACGACTCGGAGAAAACGAAACTAATTCCGCGGACCCCGGGCCACTGTCTGCCGCAATCTCGTTTCGCATTGTCTGTGGAATGAAGAGAGAGAGAGAGAGGGAAAGAGGACGCGTGCACTATCTTCCGCGAATCTAACGAAATTTAATTTATTAAACTTTCTATATTCGGAGCGCGAGGAACGAGAATAATCGCCGAGGCGCTGTTGGTATCGTCCTCTCCGGACGAAAACTTCCGGCTCTGTAAATGCACCGTCGCGCTCGTTCTACCGGATCAAACGATTTTATTTCGCGAACGCGATTAAATTAGTTATATCTCCGGTCCGAAATTAAGAACTTACTTATTCTTAAATCAAGCTTGACTTCATCCGCGTTTTATTCCGATTCAAGTTTTAATATGCAATATTGGATGGACTTTGATACGGAAGCCGGTCTGAAAATTTAAATCACCATAAGACAGTTCAGTTTTTGTTATTATACTACAGCGTCTAATAACCATCATCGCGATTTTCATTTGACAAACGGTACTGCTCATTTGCCGCACTCGAATATCCAGACCGTATAGTTGGCGACAAAGTAATGTTCGGGACGCGGCAGTGGACGTGAAGGAGGCTCTCATATCGGGAATATTATCCTACTTAACCCTTCCTATCTTTTCGTCGCATTCCGACTATTAGCTACTACCGAGTCGTATCAACGCCCGAGTATGACAATTGTTCTCGAACATAGGTACTATTGCAAGAAGCGTTATCTACCCGCGAGAGGACTTCGGAACGATCATTTTATCTCCGTACCAGAATGATATCGTTAGAAACGATTAACATTGCGACTGGTAAAAACGGATTATCCACTCGATCGCAAACATCTGTGCCCTTAATGTTCGCCTGAAATTCTATTCGCCTGCGATATAATTTCTATGCTTCGAGATGGTAACTTTTCACTTAGAACTGTAAGATGAGTAAAATTCTTAAACGACCAATGCCACTGGATTAGTCGAGCAAACTCAGTCGCGATTCGGCAAATTGACATATCTGTCATCACGAGATATTAATAAAATCTCGCGCGACAATGTACCTCGCGATACGATGAACTTTAATAACGTTAACGACGAGTTCAACTTTTTTGAATCATCAGCTGCAGCTAGCTCGGTGAAAATGACGAACGCACGGGTTTAATTTATTCGTAAATCCAGGCGACATTTTCGGGAGCAAGCCCGAAACGAATTGGGTTTGTAAAACACGCGAAACGTTTAATCGAGTTTTAAACGTCGCATATACGCATGCGCGCCGCGAGCCGGATTATTTAATTCGATTATTAATGCTCGTAATTCGCGATGCGAGATATTTGCATGAAAGCTGATGAAAAACGGGACTGCTCGAACGCGCCTCGCGCAGAACGAAAATTGAACGAGAACGTCGAGGTAAAAGAGAGCAAACTGCCGAAGCTCGAGGGGAGGGAAGGGGAGGAAAAAAATTAGCGGTCGGAAAATGAAAAAGAAAAGTTACGAGGCGTCGCGCTGGAGCGAGTAGTAACTAAATGAGCGTCGTGGAAAACGCAAAACTTTGAGCTCGCTCGCTCGCGTCTCTCTCGCCCTCCGGCCAATTACGATACGTTTTCATTTCAAAATAAGCTCCGTAACGCGCTGCTTCCATCGCGAAAATTAAATTCCGATCTACGCGAGCGCGTTTGCGAGCGAGAGAGAGAGAGAGAGAGAGAGAGAGAGAGAGAGAGAGAGACGGAGAGAAGCGAGATGTTCGTATGTGTATAAACATCGTCGGCGAATTTATATCACGGCTTTTGAGTGTGCGGGGTGATTTTCTCGCGTAAGTTGTCGCTCGTCTGAGGGATCGTGATGGAAACTTTACGACCCTGAATTGCCGTTTGGTTCAGACAATCATGTACGTAGATGAATGTGAAATAGCTCGCTTCCATTTCCGAACATAAAATTGCATTCAACATTGAAACCGCGTATTTCCTGGTAATTCGATTGAGGAAAAACGCAATTTTCGACGCAAGCGGGTAAAACAGACCCGAATTTCTATTTATTTATATCTTCGTGTTTAATTCGATCGAAACAGCCCGCCTTAACGAAGCTTCTCTCGTGAAAAACCGAGAAAAGGTCAGAGGCCAATAGAGGTCTCCTCCTTCCGCAAGAAGTTATTCGCGTTTACCATTCCATACGGTCGATCGAACCATTCCCAGTAGTTAGGCGTGACTGAATTGCGCAATTGCGTGAGAATTATTTGTCCCGAAGAGCGCAAACCGGAAGGGAATGGGATCCCGGAGTAATCCGATGAACTTGCCGCTGCGTCCGCTCCTGGCAATGAGAAACTCTCCCAATCCCGTCACCCGGAAATATTTCACCGTCGCAACGCCTTTGCGAAACTTGGCCCCGTTGAAAACATTCCGAGGCGATATCGGCGAACGTACTACCCCCATTCGGTTTATGCGAGTGTTTCGTACGAGATGTCTATTCTGTGACGATTATTTAAACGTTTTCTTCGGTCTTGTCGAAAATAAAGATGACTATTGAAAAAAAATCGGGCAAATAAAAATGCGAAATTGCGGGCTGGCTACATTGTTGGAAAAATATTTCAGCGGAATAACGCCGCCGTTGGTTTTATCCGACGTAAAACCCAGTATTGTTCGAGTTAGCTCGAAAGCAGCACCGGGGGCTGGCAATTCTTCGTACCGGACGAAAAGAAAGAAAGGCTCATCACACCTGACGTAAGACGAAGCGCAAGAAAATTAGCGTTATGCGCGATGCTCGCGGCCCTTATGACATGGCTGAGTAATTACGCAACTCGGGTAGCTAAATGAGTAAAATTTTTACCCGCTGAGGGGTAAAAATTTCACGATGGGATGGGCCGGGCGAGCGCGCGCGCCCGCCCTCCGAGAAATTTCTCGGCGTTTTAATAATTTGACGTAATTTCCCTACTTTTTTACAAGGCGCGCGAGCGCATGTCGCGAGGAGTGAGATAGGTGACGAGCGGAACGGCCCGGAATCCACAGGGGAGTCGGGAGAGAGTAGAAAAAGTGCTTCAGAACCGGGGAGGGAAAAAATCTTGGCGCGCACGCGAGCCCGAAGAATTTTCGAGGCTGAGTGAAAAGTCTTGTAAAGAATGCCCAATGAAATCCCCGAACTAGAAAATTACCCGCCGGGAGAGTATACTGTCTTTCCGTATATCGAGTGTCTCGATAGAATAACGAATTGCGAAAGATCACGACTCGTCTCGTTCGCACGAATGGACTGATGGAGTCACGATGCGATCGCGACTGGAGAAGTTTATAACGTTCTTGTACCGCGATCCCTGTGTCGTGCCATATAGACGTTAAATTGTTAAAAGCCATCCATCTTGGGGTATGGGCCCTCTGGGTGCCGTAAAAGTCGAACAGTAACAGCGTTAGGCGCAGTGCATCCGTCCTTGCGACCTCTGTTTTCGGGCTCTCGAGACGCGAACCAACACTATGAGCACTCTCGATTAAGAACGTACACACATATACAATCGAAAAATCAAACTTGATGAATAGGATTCTCTAAGAGATCGTCTCTAATTAAGGTAGTTGTCTCGCCAAAGCACAAATACTATCATATTTATAAAACTTGGACAATTCTTTTAGAATACTATTATACGACTGCTTGTGAAATTCAAAAAGGAAAGATGATACATCGACACGCAATCTCTATATCCCGCATATAAATTGTCACATTGATTGATATATCTTTCACACCGAAACTTAGATACGGATGAAAATTTGTATACTTATAAACGAAGATATTATAAGAGCATTAGCAGAAAATAAAAATATTTAACCATCTATTTTGAGAGATATAGCCGAAAAAAAATGTACAATTCAACAATACGATTGTCGATGTGGCTCAAATTACATCGTGTTAGTGAACCAGTTCATCGTAAAACCGAATATTTTATAAGCGATTTTATTACATAAAATATTATCCATTTCGCGTTTTTAAGAATATAGTGAGTTTTTTCTGTAAGTTTGAAATAATGTAGTGTACGTGCAATAAATTAATTTTTCTATTTCAATTTAAGCGAAACAACCACCTTAAGTCGTTCTCGAAACTATCGTTAGTCTCCTATTAAATTTACGTGGATTATAAAAATAGATAAAAATCTGAAACCAAAGTGCGAGTTACAGCTGTTACCGAAATAATTACTAAAATATACTGGTTTGTTCGGCAGTGAATTATAGACCGTTTACAACTTATGTTCGAAACTAAGATCAAGTCGGAGTTTAGCCACATTTCTCATCTACTATTCATTGGCTTATAACAGTTATTGGGTATTCAGGATTTAACCAGATTGCTTCAAACAAGGTCTGACAACGAGGTCAAGCATGTATAGAGCAGGTTGAAATTAAGCCATGAGTCAATGTAGGATTTTAGTTTAAGATTAAGGCAAATGAGACTGAATCGGAATTAATTTTCCGACTCTTATCGGACGTTTTGTAGTATTTCATGATTCCTATACTCTCTTCTTCGTACGATATATCAAAATGTTATTCGCGTTCTCGAATTATCGCAATATCGTCATTGAGTAATGCCAGAAATAGACAAATCTTCTCTCTCGAGAGGTTCGATATTGCATCGATAAATGATAAGCCGCTACGTATGGCTTACTCGGTTCGTACGAAACGCCGACATATCGCAGGTAAAGCAAATCACGAACGGTGAATAAGGTATGCAAAATAGGTCTAGAAGTAGAAGAAGAGAGAAAGAAACGTAACCCAAAACGTTCCTTGACGAAACTTTAGCGTATCTCGACGACGAGAGAAGCTGTGCTATGAAAATAAGGGAACCAGGAGTGTGGCGAGAAGTTGAGAGGAAAAGATAGAGCGAAAATAAGAACAAATAAATTTATGGTAAAAGTTAAAACATCGCGAACCCAGTGCGCTCGGAGCCCAGCGTTATCCGAGACGCGAGCATTTATTTTTCATTTTCTCCTCGCCTACACGCGCACTCACCGGCTTTTCCCGCGACCCACGCAACTCGAGTTCTCACTCTCGACACTCCTTTTGCGGCCTATTCTCCGTCTCTCTCCCTCCCTCCTCCGACCCTCGCCCTACATCCTATCGAATTGAGTTACACGAAGGGATCGTACAACATCGGAGAAACATCCACCTATAGCTATTGGAGTCAACTAGGTTTCTCCGCGTAAACATCCTTTTGCATAAATGAATGGAGTTCGAGATTTATGATAAAAGTATTGTTATTCTTATCTCGTTGAGACATCATACAAATATTTTATTTCGGTAGGGTAACGCCTTCGTAAGATCGAAATTTATGTGATATTTTAGTTATCAATACTCAATGTTACAACTTATGCAATAATCCGATATATATATGTATGTGTTCGAAACATATTCAATAAATATCTATACAGACTCGTGGTATTGTCAACTTTGATTTCAATCAACATGCAGTGTTATTTCAAAGATTAAATCCGAAGACTTTAAAAGGAAGAGAGAGATTTAACACTAAACGTACCGAAGGTTTTTTTCTATACTGCGAATTACATTGAAAAGGGGTCAAATGACCCATCGTCGGTACGTTTAGTGTTAAAGATTAATTCAAACAGATAAATACTGAGTCGATTGGGATGTATATCAATTAAATTTCTTCGGTATTAATTCTTGTATCAAAGGGGATAGAAACAAAATACGCAAAAATTGAAATCGAGCCAACTTGAAAATCAAATCTATTTAAATTTTTTATTTAAGAGGATTACATAAAGACTAAAAAGTTAATACAGATTTGAAATCGGTATTTATATATTTTACCTCCGTTTCCAAACCGAGTTGGACGTGCTCCACTAGCTCTGAATTGGGCCAACGAAATCGCGCGACCATCTGTACGTTTGTTCAAGAATGTAACGCATAAACGTATATCTTTATTGGCCGAATGCTTCCAAGCAACAATGTCTTAGCGTCTTATGTTTGCCCAGTGTGCATCGTAAAATAAAATTTCTCTTCCTTGCCCCTTTTTTACTTCGCTGAATTTCTTGTGGTAGTTTTTGAGCAGACTCGGAGTAGAAAGGTTACGCGTCATGAAATTTATAGAGATTATTTACATCCAGGCATTTGGAAAAAAACAGTATAGATACTATATCTCCGTATCAACTATATTGAGAATAATTTTTTGCGAAATTATTTTCGTGGCCAACTGAGCAAGTTATTGTTTATATTCTTATCTCTTATATTTTCCTCATTCTTAACGGGATTTTCTCCTTTTATATGCTGGGTTACCTACATATTATCCATCCGTTACATCTAGAGCGACGATCTCTTTTTTCACTCGAAACACGAGGATGAGTGATTCTCGGGACTGAAAGAAAGCAGCGTGTTCAAAGTCGGGCAACTTATTCGCTAGATGATCGGGTATTCTATCAAGCCAAAGGAACTTCTAGGACACTCTGTACGGGAATGATCGAATTCTCGGTGACGGCGTGGCTCGCGCACGTGTAATGTTCCTGAGCCTTTACCCCTTTCGCGCTCGAGCACATTGTGCGCACGTGGTCACGCCGCTCGACGTATGAATACAAACCAGTCATGGCAATATCGGAGGCTCACCCCTCAACCCCCCCCCCCCTTCTAGTTCCTCTCGCCTCTCGCGTTACGTATTACAACCGTTCCACGTAGCCCGTTATGACCCGGAATTTCCGCGCGCGGCCAAGCACGCAAACAGAATACCGCACGAGATTCCACTACGCGCGATTAACCGCGCCGTAATCGAACTTTCCTCGACGATAATTCACAGCCGAAAAATTCACGCTGGTGTGCCGAATGAACCGTGGTTAATACAAATTTCAACGTAATTTCATTGTTGGTAATTAGGCGTGTAGAATCACTCCAAGAGTTGATAAAAACTCGAATTTTACAATGTAATCTAAGTATCCAACTCTCCAGTAGAGCTAATACGCTAAGTTCAACAGGAAAAAATGTGTTGAGCCAGTCGATAATTTTGTACAAGATGAATTATTTTATTTTAAATTAATAAAATCGAAATTATATAGTTCTTGTCGCAACGATCGTTATAACAAAGTCTCACTGTGTATTACATCGTTATAGTTGATGAGGGAGAGTGGTGGTTCGCATATCGCGTGTCCAATTGTGCGTCAATCGATTCCGAAGAAACTTCGCGTAAACTTTGAAAACTCAGAGATTTACGGTACTCCCGAAGCAATCAATACACAAGGAAAGTTTGTTCTCTATTTCACGCAACGATTCCGTAATATCTTAATACAATGTTCGAGTAATTATAGATTGCACAACAAATAAGTTGTTGTACAAATTACAAGATACTCTAAATTTCACGATGTTCAATTAACTCGTTGTTATAATTAATACATATCGTCAGGTCATCGTTGTTAGCTTTTCGAGAAGCTAAAAGTTTCTAAACTTGTACAATGACCATGGTTTCCGAGCAATAATTATGTTATACATAAGATTAGGAATATACCGAAATAAAAAGTCATATACAAAGTAGAATTCAAATATTTAAAATATTGACTATAAAATAAAACATTAGTCAACCATTCCTGGTCTCCACTACGTTATATATTATATTATATAATAAACTGGTACAGTTCCTATTATTTTGTAATTATGCGATGAAATTGTTTCGTTTTTTTGCGCATACATCGCTTCGGTACGTTGTAATTGCGTCGGCGATCACACAATGTTATTTGCGAGCCGACGCTCGATGAACGCGCACGCGCGCGCTGGTCTTTGTTCTCTTGGGCTAATTTTGCACTATGCAATCTCATTAATGACAAACCGCTATGAAACGTTCGGCATAATACCATCGACGTCACCACCGCTCGTGAACCGGCCACTCGGTTTAACGCAAATTTCGGATCTCACGGGTCATCTGTATTCGTAGGCAAAAGGAAATTTCCCCGTTAATACTCGAATCGGTCTCTCATCGGTGCGCTTTTAACGAGTGATTGCTGAATTTCATTTGCACTCCGTAATCAGTGCGTCGAAGGGACGGGGCGCCTTCGTTCGTCGAAGATTAATTTTGTCGTAACAGAAATTTAATAAACGTTGGATAATAGTTTCCTATTAAAAATGTTTGAAGATCGACAGCTGTTTGAAGATAAAATTTCAACATGTTTTCAATTAACCGCGTTTGAGTCTCGATTTTGAACAGTCGCGGCGGAAATAATTTTCTTGCGTCCCGATATTGCGCACGCCGAAATGTGTCTTATTCTAGTTGTCAGTCATGTCTGACCTAGAGGGTGACATGATTAATGAGAGGGTTTATTAATCACAGCTTGAAACTACTTAGCTATATAAGTTCCGTCGTTCTCGCACGAGTGCTCGTATTATTGTTCGTTCACAGAGCGCGAACAGAGATCGAATAAAATATGATTTAGAAGCTCGCCGAGTTGACGGAGCAAGTAGCGCACGCTGAACAAATTTTTAAATAACATTTCTCTTGTAAGATATCCGAGGGAAAATACGAAAAAATTTAAATCCCCCGTCTTAATGTATGCCGTAATTTACTCCGGTGATACATGCATTTCGGGACAAAAATAATTCCGTTAAACCCACTCTGAACATACTCCTTCCTGAGCGCGACAATACTCGCAGAAAGACGCTCACAAATTGTCGTACCATGCGTGAAAAATACCGCTGATTCTCGGGAGGTGGAAAATTTCTTCCTCTGTCGGTACTGAGATGCAAAAAAATAGAGCTCTCATAAGGGAAGCCGGAAAGGGGATGTTGGGGAGGCGAGTGTTGGTTCCGGCTAATGACATAGCGCGCCATGATATCGTCGCGCGCGCAACGCGAGGCGAGGCAAAACATTTTCCGGGATTGCGAGCACGAGTGATGAGAACGAGTTGCACCACCCTCTCTCTCTCTCTCTCTCTCTCTCAGGAGGAATTGCGGAGAATGGACAGGATAAAAACTCGTCTCATTTGCGCGCTGCACGAGCTAGCCGAGACTCAGTGAATAAACGCGTAATTGTGACTCTTCGTGCAGCCGACTGACGCACGTAACACGCGTAATTCGTTTGAAATGTGAATGCGAAACGTTCGGGCATACGAACGTACAACATATTCAATCATTGTCAATTGTATGCGCGGGTGTTGATTTTTTCATCAATTTCCCGAGAAATTCGTTTAATTCGTTCGAGACGAAGTTAACCGTTACATCCGTTATTACAAGAGTGATCAATAGACAGGGACATTTTAAAAAAGTTGTAAAATCGATGAAAGATTTTATGGCCACTCGGCAAGTTACGCTCCAACTCCCAGAGAGTATTTAAGAAGGGTTTCCGCATTAGATGTAGAAAAATATGTAGCTGGTTGAACATAAAGTTTCAAGATATTTACAAAGTTCTATAACCGTTCGAAATTCGAATCGTTTCCACTTGTTTTGTTTCGGAAGACAATTAACACTATTCCCTCGAATCATTAGGTCTGATAAATGAACTAAATTAAACTCCAAGTTGCTTCTACCCCACCTCTCTTTCAAATTATTATCGGAATCTTGAAATAATAAATTGACAATACTCTCCGCGAAGAGGCGGAATAATCCAGAATTATCTCGGTTTGGTCAACTATTATATCTCTCCTGTTTCCTCGGCGATAAATAACGAAGTTGGTTATTTCGAAACTCAATTCCGTAACGCAAGGGTATTTATGGTCTATCGAGCGTAATAATTTAGTCGTTTAATTTCCTACGATATTATTCAAATGTTCACGCAGGATTGGGCATGCGCACGCGTAACTGGGATGCGCGCGCGGGGCTGAATAAAGCCGTGTCAGAAAGCAAGCGTGAATTTGTCAATGTCAGGACATATATGCGCGAGGTATTTTGCGAAATTATAACGCGTGCGGCGGGTGTGCACGTCTCGAATACGCGGAGGACACTCGAGCTGCCGCTACATTCGCAGGTACGGAATAAGACCCCGCGACGTGCCTTTCTGAAATATATAGCCCTTTCATTACGTATGCGAGTACGTACCCTGCGTCTTTTTGAACCTCATCTCGTACGAATTGTCTTCGCGCGCACATGTCTCTGTGGATGTCTCTTCGAGTGTTCTCTACTAGAAAATTACCCTCGCGACGAGAGACGGAGTATCAAGACGAAATTGTTGTATGAAAAATTGTGAAGTTTCCTCTGCTTTATCTCGCGAAAAAACTTTTCCGTAACGTAGAGGATTATTACGCGTTTTGAGTCTTTATAAATATCACGTTCGAGTTTTAGAAGACCCGATTTCGAAATGAGAATTTTTACAGAATGAACAGAATACCAATTTTCGATCGGTTTAAAAATACTTTTATCAATATTGAAAAGATTCAGCAGGTTCGCGTAGAAAATCTTACTTCACAAAAGAATTTTCACTTTTATTAACACATTTTTAATGCAAATAAGTATCTCTTCTTCCCATTTAAAGTTAATAGTTTATAACTATACTGGTTTACAATTTATTATTTCAAAAAAAAATTATGATTTCGTTATTGTTTCAAATTGAAACTTTCTTACGAAAATAGGAATGTAAAAGTGTCTGTACCTAGGTCTAGTGTTAAATACCGCAAAGTCGGAACAAATGCACGAAAGGAATTGAAAGTAAGAAATACAATAATCCTAACTCAATAGCATGACGAAATTTTGTATTTGTGCCCAAAGATCATTTTAATGGTCAAATTCCGAAAGTTTAGTGACCTAGTGTATTTTCATGCAGCAATACCAGATAGAAAGAATGAATGTAGCGAGGGTCCAGTGTTTTCAGACCAAGCTTTTAAAGACCTCACGAAAACGATCGAAGGAACTAAGGAACGCGAAAGTAGAAGGAGCAGGAAGGGTAGGGGAGAAAGGAATAGTGCGAACCATTCCGGCTGCGCGCGAAGCTTTGCACTTTCAATGACTTTCGAAGTAACCGGTGCGAGTGGCAGGCCAAACGTAAAAAGTTGCTCTCGTCGGTAAGAAAACTCGCAACGGGAGTTCCTTTTCTTCTTCTCCACGCTTCCTTTTACCCTCTCGCCGACGTCCGACAGTTTCAACACTCGCGTATCTTCGCTGTCTCTTCTTGCATCGCGGGTCGTAGAGTGGAGGGGAAAGAAAAAAACAAATAACGAGGGGTCATACAGTAGACTTTATATTCCGTACGGTATCCATTTGTATACGTATGACACGTACGGCACCTTGCAGCGTGTAAACAGATTCATGAAGTTCCGCGAGGGTAAAAGCCTTCTCTTTATGAAGCCAAATGGAGAATAAAGACTCGCGGAAAGCGTATTTTTATGATACGCTCGGAAATAAAGGAGTAGACGATAAGCGACTTACCGCAATCAGAATTATTCAAAATTTAAACCAGTTGCGCATCAAGATGCAAAGTGTTTAGAAATTTTAGTATATCTAACCTACACAGAGAAAAAAAAATTGTAATATTTACAATTTTTTCAAAACTCATAAATGTGATGAAACGGTAAAAAATATATAACAAGGCGTTGGATCCAGATAAATTTTATTTTCGATTGGAAATGAAAAAAAAATGTGTTAAAAATTATGTTTATTCGTGTGCTATGAATCCGGACACTTAATCCATAAAGACGCATTATTCGATATGAAAAGTGCATTGAGGTAACCGCGATTTAACCAAACGACGAGAGAAATGGCCAACACGAAGAATTTCATCCAAAGTCTCTTCGGGCGTGATTGCGCAACCTCGAAGCGCGAATAAAACGCTCGGTAAAATTTTTCGTCATCACGTTCCCAAGGATCATTGAAAAAGCGGATAAATTGCCCCTTCACGCACGAAATTGAGGTGGATTCGAGTCATTTTTTCACTCTTACTTTATTTTTGTTCTATCAGTTCTTCGTTGCATTTAAATAGGCGTTAACAAGAGAAATGGATAATAAAAGTATTTGTTGCGGAACAAGTTGGGGAGCTAGTTTAAAATAATTATTCCAGTGAAATCATTATTTTATTAGAATATACTCGTTAGGAGACGGGGAAGTATCAAAATTAGCGTTACGTAATTTATGGATGGGCCCTTTGCTATTTCGCGAGGGTCAATTACTCTTTCGGAGACGCAAAAAGTTGTGAATAGAGCGAGACAGAACGAAAGTGGGGATCGAATAACTCGTACGATAGACGAAGAAGGAAAAAGATGTGTAGGTGGGGGACTGGAAGAGTTCGCTACGAGCGGGTTAGCCATCGACTCCGATATCGGCTGGTTGCACAAAAGCCCCGCTCTCATCGCTGCACGGTTATTTCGGTCGATCTTTGAAGAGCTATCCGTCCGGAAAATATTCACATCGATTTACGAACTGACCTCTCCCCTTGTACCGTCCATGCTTTTGCTTCTCTCTTTTCCACACTCAACCTTTTTTGACTACATATCACTCTTGGACTCTCGTCTCGATTACTTATTTCAAAACTTCAATCGGATAATTAACTAGACTGTGGGGGATTAATCGATCGATGGAGGGTAGTATTTTATCGAGTTAAATAACAAAATCTATCTGTATACAATATTTTGCGCATATTCGTTACCTCTAACATTATTTTAATAATCGAATCGGTGCCTTCATACGTTTAATACTATACTACATTTTCATTAAGTAAAATAAAATAGGTGATCTACTCAATATCCATCGCATCGATATTATCGAGTAATATGCAAAATTTCAGCACTATGATGACATCACAGTTCTACTGCCTACTATGTTGGTGACATTGATTACCATAAAATTTGTAAACTAATGGTCTCAATGAATGTAATAAGAACCCTTACGCGCGTGACGTGACAAGCCTTTGATTCACAAGCGGAGCATTATCAGATAATTCGCTACTTTACAACTATTCAAAGTTACTTAACAGCTTTTTATTTTTATCCTCTGTTTGTTGAGATATTTCTTGCTATTTAAAAACAAGTTTGATCAAGTGTGAAACTATTTTTCAAAAGAGATCGTTCTGGACGATAGCAGCGATCGATTTTTAGTAGTATAGCTGAAGGGCGCTATAGATATTACTCATATACGAACATACACACATGTATAAACATAAATCGGGATACACGTGAACGTGCGCAAAGAATAATTTCCGCTATGATGCTCCACGTTTCATACTTATTTCCGAGATGGAAGTCACGTCAAAGAAACGATATCGTGGCTCGGTGTGTACAGAATGCCCAGGGTGAGGCAATAACTATTACTATCTTTGATATTTTTTCATCTATAACTTTCAAATAAATTTTTTGTCGCTTAAATTGCGAAGTAAGAAAAAATTTCATTAGTCTTTCGAATATACATATAATAATGAAAAATATCATTTTATCTATTTTTACAGAACCTCATACCGAGATACTGGGCGCACCAGATCTCTACATCAATCGGGGTAGCACGATCAATTTGACGTGTGTGGTTCTGTACAGTCCCGAACCGCCGGACTACATATATTGGAACCACAATGACGCGGTGAGTATTTCTCGCAAATTTGATAATTAATTTTGACGACCATGTAGATAATATGTTACATCCTATTCCTTCGCACGTGTGACAATGTGTACAGCGTTGCGACACGAAGCTGCAATTAGGATTTTGAATTCTTATTTTTGGCGGTAAATATAACTTTTCATTAGCCGAGCAATTTCAACTTGCGGGGGGGATTACAATATTCGTACGAGCGCTCTCGCGCGAGAAATAATATGAAATCGAGCGTTAAACCCGTAAACTTCCGTTTGTGTATTCCCATACAATCCGAAAATGAATGTTTGAATAGTTACCGGGGCATTATTTCGAAAATCATGTCAGTGGGATTCGGACGGTGCATTCCGAATTCTCGTTAGTTGACAGTGCAATTCTACCCTCACGATACACGTCGCATTCTAATTCAAATTTCTACCGTGAACATGTACGATACACTGAATCATCGTACATGCACATCTGCAACGACGCAACTACAGTCGATACCACTCCGGGCCGAAGACTGGCATATTTTGTCGAGTAAGCAGGATAAAATGTTGCAACTGCAATACGGAATACGGAACCAGAACAAACATTTGAATATAATCCAAAATAAGATTTGTTATTAGATATCAAATTTCTTTTGCACATTGCGTATGTATTAAAATATACGATATATTTCTATACGAAAATTTTCATAGAAATGTCTCATCACGCTTTATTTCTACCTTGAAAAATTGTTCATTATCGTGATTATTTATCACAAGTTACATAATTTTATTCGCTGCTAATTAAAAACATAATGACGCACGATATGGATCTCACTGAATGACTAATTAGCTGTAATTCGTATACTTTAGCGAGAACGGTGACTTATAGAAAGACCTACATAAGCTCGCTCCACGGGCATAGATATTTGCGTGTGGCTTATACCGACGAAAAGTCGGAAACTGGCGCGAATGAAACACTGGGGACGCGAAGGATTCTCGTTTCGAGTCGGTTTATTCGCAGTCAACGAGCACCCTGGCGCTCACAGACGCACGCAAAACTTTATCCATATATAGGAAAATTTGAAATTACCCAAATGTCGTTCAGTAGTAAACTTTCATTAGAAATCTCGTAACCACTTTAAAGAGATCGGCAGGGTTTTCGTGATTATTTCGCTACGCGAGTTGGCATCGCACTTATTGTACAGTGTACCGCGAAGCTGTCTGACATCCAGCGGCAGAAGTGAGTAGCAATAATAGGACAGATGAGTGACGACTGAATGATCCTACCTTAGTTATAACTGAGAGGCAACTCCAAATGTGCATTATACCGTTGAATTGAATTCGATGACACGTAATTTTTCGAATAATGACATTTTTTCGAAACATCTCTCATCATGTCTCGGCGGAATAACTTTTTCGTTCGAATATCGCTCGGTATGTTTCTTACTTTTCTTTCTACTGAGGAGGTTCGATCGTGACTACAAAGTCAAGATAACGTGTATAATTTCAATGCATTAAAAAATTTGAAATAATAAAAAATACAATTATATTCAATTATTATATATGAATTGTGTATACTTAAACTGATTTAAATGATTAAATCAATGTTTAATAGTATTAAAAAAATGTGTAATGATTACCGTGGTTTATTATTGTAACCTATCGCATTCGAGAACAATTATTTAGATTAATAATACTCAATTATTTATGCAGTGACCTCGACAGAAAAAGATATAAAATTGTACAAAAATATTTGAACTTTACAATCCTTATTTTTATTTCAGTCAAAATTTGATAAAAAGTGTAAAAAAAATCAAAAATATGATTCATGTCAGCCGGACGTCGTGAGACTCAATGTGTTAAGGTCGTTAAAATTGATCATTTCAAAATCGATCATCTTCTGTTCTAGACGGTAAATACTTTTTCTACAAATTACAAAGTCCAAAGTTTAAAAATTATTTTCACGTGTTGAATATAGTCGAACCTCCTTAAGCGAACGAGCTTCACTTGTACGTCGAGAACGTAAAAAAATTTTCGATATTCGATTAAGCACACCGCTTGTTGTACCTTGTTTGAGACGATAGGCGCATGTGCGTATAAATAGAGGATAGGTAAGGGCGGGAGAGGGAGGCTGATAAGGGACTCCGAACTGAAAATACACAGGATCGATTTCCCGCGGATGGTAACAGTGCCGAAATTGCAATACGACGGGCGTTGATCGATCGACGAGACGACGGGAACATTTTCCGGAGATCCTCCCACGCAGCGGTCGCAATGTGTATAAAGAAGTATTGGTGAACGTAGGGAATAGCAAAAACCCGAGTTATTCCTGCCTCGTCGAATTCCTCGTTCCTCTTTGATTTCGATTGATTCGGAACGTTCGTGAGCGCAGGAGAAACTAAAGCCGGCTGTGACACAGTCCATTGAACATGTTGAAAAATAGCGCTCATTAAATTCCTGTTATCCAGATAATCGTGCCCCTGAATAAGCGCTTATATAAAATTCGATCTTGCGAGACGTAAGTACCTCGGCACACATCTAATTTTCCAACTCTCTACTTCGAAATTCATAATAGCATCACGTCAATTACAACGCGTCTAATACTCGAAGGTAATGAAGTAGCGGTAAAAGGCAAGCACGGTGACGTTGCCAAATCGGTTCTCGCGGTGTTTAATACCGATGGGGGAGTCGCGGTAGTGCATTTCACGGATTCGCAACGGTTGTTTGACGAGCCAGACTCCGTCAACACGACGAGCTTGTATTTTCCACGCGCAAATATAAACAGCGCGCGCGTGTAACATTACCGCATGAACGAAATATGAAATTCCCTTGCAAAAAGACCAATCGGGATCGAATGATCGAATGTATACTTCGCCTTCTGTTGTACCGCGATCAACGTAATAAATTGATCGGTGGGTGTTTGTCAAATATGCGATATGCCGGTGATCATCAACTGCCAAATGTACATCGCCAACGCAAATTCCCGAAATTGAAGAAAAATCAAATTCAAATAAAAGTGCGTCAATAAACGAATGTGTACAATGTACGTAAGTAATATCGTGCGAAGAAGCAATTATGTAATTTTAACAAACCAAATAACGAAAATTACTTGGAAAATAATGGTCGCGAAATTTACTTTTTTTCAACCGCGTTCTGGATTATTTCTTCAAATTTCTACGTACGACGTAAAATAAGATTACTCGCGCCAATTTACATCGAATTTTCATCAGCGGCAAAATATTTTTCGTAGTTTCGTCGTCTCTCGGTTCCTTTGCATCGAACCGACATATGTCCCCTACCATCCACTCACGCTTCGTTTTCGAGCGTGCAAATGGAGCCATTTTTGTTTTACATTGTACGTTGTTACCAGCTGCGCGTTTTATTTACGATCCGTGCAAGCCGACTGCAGTTTCAGACTCGAATATATCCGTGGCGCGCAACGACAAAAAAAAGGTACAACAGAAACACGAATGGGGGAGATATAGGCGCTGGTGAATTACGCTGTCGTGCATATCTTTTACAGCGTGTTTCGAATAATACGATATGCTCTCGCTCCCTTTCTCTCTCCCTTTTCCTTCCTCTTGCGTCACCGTTAGTGTCGATTTCTTAATCTAAATGGGCACATTTCTCATGTGAGTAGTACTATTCAATAGCCCACGTAAATCATTCGTCCTAGAATGCTCTATAAGTCTGTAGATGAAATTTTACCGTCGATGGAGAATGAAAACGAAAAGTAATACGATAACGGCACTCTCGCGATATTTTAATCAGTACTGAGAAATTACACATAAATATTGTTGAAATTGTATAATGATACAAAAGTTGCATTAATGCAATATAATATTTCACGGTGTATAATTTTGTACATTTTGTTACATCTTGTGATGTGTAAAAATTGACAAGCCACGGCCGTGAATCAAACTAGTTTCCCCATTTCGACTCGAATACATAACTATTTTGATCTTTACTTGAAAAAATTCCGCCGCGTCCTCTCACATAAACATTCTTAAAGTCGAGAAAGGTGTCTTAAGCAGCTCGTCGATGTAGTTCGTGACATCGAAAACGGAAGCTAGAAAGGCAAATATTTTCAGAAAATTCAAACTTTTACCCTTTCGAAGATATTATGCAATGATAACGAGACTCTGAAGAGGGCGAAAACGGGGAAGCCTATTTTCCTTCGGAACTTCGGCATCGCGCCCATCCTAGAGGAAGGGAAAAGTGCGAAAATTTTCGCTCCTCTCGCCTCTTGTCGAAGGGATAAGGCTGTTTAGAAACTTCGCCGAGTGACAACTTATCGATGCAATTGTAGTTATATTCGATTCATCGAACTATCGAACGCTTTTAAAGGGGCACAGCCAACTTGGACTCTCTGCTAGGGAAAAATAACGAACACACCGGTGGAATTCATTTTGTTTCTCTTTCCAATTGCTTTTTCAATTGAATTTTCAATACGATAAATCGTTTATGAGTGAGAAATTCCGATAAGATTTCGTAACGGGAATTTTTTTCGCAAATAGGAAAATCATCTCGAGCCGAACAATGAAAAATTTCTTGTCAAAAGAAAAACATTTGGAAGAATTTCAGAAATGTTTTTGCATTCTCTGGGCTCGGTTGCGAAAAAACATGAATCCAACTTCGTGAATTTAAAATGATCTCGAAACGCGAAATCGATTTTTTCCGGACGAGCTTTGTCGAAACTGCTTTGTTGAATAATTAATCGTATAAATCTCGTCCCACGTATTCTCTCTGTTATATCGTGTAACGTAGTTACAGCGTATTTAAAAATCACGAGTTTCGTTTATAAATATTCTTTCGTCTGCATAAAAACAAAAGAAAAAGGAGTAAATTTCTCATTTTTAACGAAAAATGAGCTAAACTCAAATTTCTAAACGACATATGTTTCATTTACAGATCATTAGCTATAATTCCGATAGGGGTGGAATATCCGTTGTGACGGAAAAAGGTTCCAGTACTACTAGTTACCTTCTCGTGCAGGAGGCAAAACCGTCTGACTCAGGGCGATACTCTTGTAATCCGAGTAACTCCCAATCGAAATCCATCACTGTTCACGTGCTCAATGGTGAGTGTTTTTTTCAAATATAGAAGATGCGCGTACGATAATTTATTTCTTAATAAGGCTGAACAAATTTTTAATACCTCGGTAAATTGCGTATCGAGAATACGGAAAGTGAGCAGTTTCTGCGAGCGTGGAGTTGAAAACACGGCTGTGATTATTTTTTAGTCGGTATTACAACTGAACCGAGAAAAGCTACCATGCTTGTTAAATAGACTTTTACGTGCCGTACATTTCGCAAAAACTACTAAAAGGTTCTTAATAATATTTTTCTCAGTTAAAAAGTGGTAATCGAGCAAAAGGTGAACGCACAATTACTTTTGTTATTTCAAAAGAAAATTTTTTTGCATCGAGCTATCTTGTTTTACTCAGCGATTCTGCTGTACGAATCTAATTTTCAAATTAGAGTAATAATTGTGGAAGAATTTTAATTTTGTAACTCGGATGCGTCTACTTTATTTTTGGTACATCTACATTCTGGTATTCTTGGTTATCGACATCACTGTCGTTGATATATTAATTAATAATACGCTAAAATGGGGTATAAAAAATTTCACGTTCATCGAGAGTATTAATCAAACGAACATCGACCGATTGTCGTTCCGGAAAATTTGAGTGTAATCCCTTTGTTTCAGGAGAGTATCCCGCGGCGATGCAGCACGGTGGTCAGGCGAGACAGCCGAGACTGTATTCGTTACTCCTGTGTCTTTGTCTGCTGCTCTACTAATTAATCTCGCACTGGCGCGAAAACCGTTGCCGACTTCGACAGAAGAATAAAAAATAAAAAGAGAGAGAAGAGAAAAATATCACGGTATGGGATTACTGTCGAATAAAGAGAAGACAATTATTGTACAGTTAAATGGGAAAAAAATAATTCTTGAATTAGTAAAAATGGGGTGGGCAGAGCTTTGCGATATTGCGGACAATGCGTGCAAGTGTGTGTCGGCGTGTGTATATGTGCGTGTACGTATGCGGGTGGGTTCACGGTGCGTGTATTGTATAAACGTGTCGGTTCCGCGAATGCGAAAGGATGTAAGAATCGTTCGATTTGAGTGCATTTGATAGTTTATAAGGAGAAAGAAGCTGCGAATAGAGATTAAAAGAACGAGTAGGACGAGAGTTGAGTAAGTTGCGTTAAAAGTGAAAGAGAGAGGTGCAATTCTAACAAAGTATCGTCCGTCGTTTTTCTTCCGCGATTAGAATCGACACTACGTACATAAGTGGCGAGACTCGTTGCCAGAAGCAAAAACCACGCTAATGGACGCGTGAATTCGTTTCTCACTTTTATTTTGGATGAATAACAAGAAAGAAATCACGCGATGTATAGACGTTTATCAACTGCAATGACAAAGGTGTCGCAGGTCGTTGATGACGGTACAAGAATAATAAAATATTATCGAATGAACTAAATATATTTATTTGTATATATTGTACTTGATATTTTGTTATCGAATTATTTAAAAATTCTATGAAATTTGATTTTAGTCGTATATTAAGCAATGACAATAGGTCAGCTTTAATAAGTCTTACATTAAGATCAATCGGGATATTAAATAATGTATCAACTCGAGATCAAACCGACTTGAAGTACTTACACCAAACTGATTTTTCATTTAAAAAATGTAATATACCAGCTTCCAATCTGACTAAAAAGACTTAAATTAGGCCGAAAAGTTCGGAATTATCACTCACCTTCCTCGGGATAGTATCAATTCATCGTATTGATTTAAATATTTTATAATTTAAAGTAGTGGTATTTATATTAGCAGATTATGAAATAAAGTTTCAGTCGAATCGAAAACATTTTCCTGCCGTGTTCCTATTAAATTTCGAATGAGGTTTCTTTCCAAAATAAATCGCGATACGTTATGAACTGCCCAATACATATCGAATTTCGTGAAGCAAAAACGATAAGAGAATAGCATCATCAAATTTCATTTAAATCTCATAACACATCGTTACTTGGAAAAAATTAAAAATTATAAATATTTTTCATTATGAAAAATTTTTATTTCAAGAGCAAATCATAAAAACCTCATTTAATAATTGCGTGTATCACGATACATTTTATTACTCGATAAGTATCAAACGAACAATTAAAAGTATTCGGTTCCGTTGAAAAATTTCGAAGAACGAGCTTTACGATTGAGGCGATGAAAGTTATTGAATACCATTGATAATAATTTCACGTTGCGATACGGTACCGTCATCAGAACACTGCCAACGGTATTTCGGTTAAATTAAAAAAACTTCCTTTGATACCGTTCTCTTTTCATCCCATCAAAAATAAAAAGAGAAGTATTGCGAGCAACGAAGCAATATGGCATACACACTGTGCGCGAAGTCTCTTTGAAATACGGAATCATCGTTATAATTTTTCAAACAAAGTTCCGAATAATATTCACTTCTAATTTTCATCATTTTCTTTCTCATATATTTCGCACGATGTCCTCTTTAATTTCGCCGCAGTATTTTCACGTCGGTATATCTTCGTAGCTTTATTTTTAATCATATTTTGAATTTCCGATATCTCGAAATACTTCCGAATACGAAAGAGATACATCTTGA
This sequence comes from Goniozus legneri, assembly GCA_003055095.1. Classification (NCBI taxonomy): domain Eukaryota; kingdom Metazoa; phylum Arthropoda; class Insecta; order Hymenoptera; family Bethylidae; genus Goniozus; species Goniozus legneri. The sequence goes on from NCVS01001416.1 coordinate 28,976, forward strand.
AAATTTTTGGAGCGCTGGATTTGCAACGAAAAGATTGTTATTCCGATTGCGTTGAGAATTTTTCATTCGACGGATCTACGAAACATTACGATGCCACTCTTCCAATCTTAATTCGCGAAATACATTTGTACTGCTACTACTGCCAATGCAAATCGTATACACTGGAAACTCGATGCGATACTCTTCGACAAGCGACAACTTTGTCGCGAACAGTCGCTTATTACGCGTGATGTGCGAACATCTCGACACGGTACATTTCGATTGTAAATATGTATTTAAAATAAAACGTTTAGTTATTTAGTTGGCCTTGACAATATGACACTAATCAATATTATATTGCCGTTGTATCTATTTATTCGTTTTGTACAGTACAGTCATATGTATATTCAGACCAAACGGACGTTGATAGTTATCCGTACAGTCGAGTGTGACAATTTTGCATCGAGCCTGGTGAATTTTTTCCTCGTCGACCTGCTAATCGAACGTTTTCGTTTTTCACTTATCTATTAGACGTCGGGCGATAAAATTCACACGAGCTGTTTGTAAAAGAGAATTTTAGAAAAGTGAGAGAAGTACTTGTCGATGAAACAGTTTTCCATATACCACTAGACTACAGAGATGATAAAAAGCAATAATGGTATTCCAAAAAATAATTATCGTTATTAATAATAATTATAAACAACATACTACGCGTGCGATTTTTCACTTTTACTCCTCTTCTCATTTTGCTCTACATGTAACCGTTGTTATCCGATGTAATTTTCAATCGATTCTAAAATAATTTTTTCTTGTTACTTATGATTTAAACTACTTTTTTATTATTCAAATGGTATAGTGTTATATGGAAATCTACACGACAGAAAATGTAAAGGCGCCATTGTATCATAAGAGAACTGGTAGATTCGTAAATCGATTATAAGCCAGCGATTAACATACTACCTATTCGCTATAACGTATTGTATCACTGTAATACAGAGTTATTGTCGTTGTAACGTACCGCATAGTCGTGTGAAATTATTCGCAATCTAAACACCATCACCACGCGTCGCAATAAGTGACAGATAAAGACTGTAAAAAAACCCGAAACATTAAGACGCGTTTACCTGTACGCTGAAAGTTTGTATGTATGCATGCTTGAAAAAATAAGGAGACCAAATCTGGACCTCGGTGTATATTAAACAAAACCACATACATACTCCGTTACACCTAGTCCAGATAGAACAAATCTGGACTAGGTTTTACTTTTGTAAAGCTTTGTGTCCGCAGAATGAATCAACATACTGACTAAAAACAATTTTCGTCATTAACGAATGAATAAATGAATGTCTCGGATGAAGGATACATTTAGACTCAATATCGTTTTTCCATTCCATCATGATTGTCTGTATTTATTTTACAGTATTTTATGATAAATTTACGATCATCGATCGTTTCATGTATACATATAATTTCTAATAGTGATCAAAGTTCATTCAACGTTGCTCTGGTTGTCCAACAAAATATTAAACAACACCCAGTTGTAACATCTCAACGGGAGTCAAATAATTGTAACTTCGATATTTAGTTATAAATTGATGTACTAAGGAATGCACTAATTGCTAGAGCTACTTTGTTCATCAAAGAATTTACGAGTATGAAAGACTAATGTTTGAAAATGATTTTCAGTGATACTTATCGATCTTTGAACGATTGGAACGCAAAGAAATAACAAGAGTTGGTTTTAACATGATAAATCTAAAGTTTTTGCAGCGATGAAGTTCCCATATTTAGAGTGTTGTGAATGGATTATTGAATGGAAAAATTTCATTTTCCTATTTTTTTTTGAGACAATACCAAGTTAGCATTCTAAACTGAACATCTCTGAAATGTTTCCATTCAAACAAATGTAAATTCTGGTTGACTATCTTGCCAAGAAGTTTTCTCGTTCAAAAGCCATACAACAAAATTGAATGAACTAAGGAATTCCCAGAAGAAAATTCAATATCAGTGAATTCAGAATTTGTATTTGCGGTCGGTACTGAAAATTTTTATAAATATAGATTCGGGAGATCGAATGAAATTAAAATGTCGTTGAAAGCGCACTGCTCACATTGTTCGTATGCGAGTTTGTAAATACAAAAAGAATGAAACCACTGACGATCGTTTGTATGCCTCGTTAAACTTATGAGCCGATTATCGATAAATCATTGCGTTGTCTATTTTATCACTCTTTTCTCTGTGACTTTCCTCTTTCAATTATCCTGAATCACATCAACTACAAGAAAAAGTGAACGAATCAGGTGAAATCATAACATACATCACAGTTGCATAATTGTAATCTCGATTTACCCGCTTACCATTGTGCATTAACTAAAGATATGATTGAGATTTTTAGTTTCGCGTTGTGATATTGATTCGTATGTTTTGTATCGATATTTGTTTTTATTCTTCCATCACAACGTACCATATAGATAGGCTAATATAATTAATAAGTGTTTCGTCTAGCCTACGATGTATATTGTATCTATAATCAGAAATAAAATTATCAAATAATAAAAGAAACAAAAAAAAGAAAGACAAAATAAAAGTGAAGTATGAAACAGATACCGCATTTGTTATTTTAAGATTCTACCCATTCCAATTATATAAGGATGTTTAGGAGACGTTACTAAAGTTAAAACAAACTGATTTCTCATTTTAAAACCCCCTATTCATGTACCTAACATTTTTAATAACTATTTTCAAAATCAATCAGAATTTTATTTTCATAAAATTTTTAACATTCATATCGATTAACGGGAAATGTTAACAACGATAAAAATATAACCCTGGTTCGTTATTATTTCTCTTATTGATGCTACTATAACTTTAAACTTTACTACATCAATACAATGAAAATAATTTACATAAACGTGAGATTATTAATCCACTAAGTATTTATTGATTTATTTTGATTATGTTATATTGGAAATAAATAAGATAAATATCATTTTTACTGATTTTATTTTGAAAAGTTATGGTTTACAAATGTTTAACATGTCGGTCTTAATGATGTGCGGCCGCTGCCTTTCTCATTTGTACTAAGATGTTTCCTAATTCTTCACGCTTCCTCTTAGCACGAATGTGGGTTCCCAACTAAACATAAAATGATGTTCTTAATAAACATATCTATACATCTATATATATATATATATATATATATATATATATATATATATTCATTTTAAAACAAATTATGTAAAAATATGGATTTTGACAAATTCAATAAATTAATTTTTAATTTTCGACTTACTCATATTATGTCAACACAAATAATTAATAACAATCATAACTTTTAAAATAAAAAAAAAATATACATATTTATACCATAATGAACTTACTTAAAACACAAATGAGAGATGTACCAAAATATTTAACATAATCACTTAACATGTCAGTACTAGTTGGAAATAAAAATGCTCATGTTATTTATGACCACCTAGTATATGAACAAATTTATTTCAAGAAGTCTGTATAACTTCATATATTTTAATAATTTGGTATAATGTAGTAATGAAAATTGCCTTTACCTTTATTGCATTTATTTTTTGTTTTATGTGATCTCACTAAAAACTATTTAATTTAATCTTGATAAAACCAAAACTGTTTCATGAATTTAAGAAAAATTCAATTTAATTCAATTTCTATCTCTACTTTATCATTTTTTACTTATTTTAATTCTCAAATTGCATTCTTGGCAAATTTTTTTCTATAGAAGCATTAGCATAAAGCACAATTTGTGAAGTGACTTGAAATTCAATAAATTCTGTTAATACTTTCATATCCTAAAAATATATTGTGTGTTGCATACCCTTCTCTTCAAGAATTTGAGAGCACGCTTGTCCTTGGAAACTTTCAACAATTCCATAGCACGCTTTTCATATGGAGCATGTCCGGTGACTTCACGAATAAGGTCTCTCACAAATTTACTGTGTTTAGTTTGTACCTACAAATAAACCAAATATTCGTTGAACAATAGACTAAACATACACCAACCAATATAGAAGATATTTTTCATCTCAATTAATCAAATATTAATTGGTTGTAAGAAAATCAATTATTGACAACATGTAACTATAGGTTATGTTTTGGATAACGCAACATTTATTTTTACTGAAAAATAGAACGTACTCCCTTCAATCTTGCTGGACGTAAAGCAACTGTTTTTCCCTTTTCAGACTTGTTTTTCGCTACGCGAATTTTATTTGTCTTGTGACCTTTGTTAAGGCCCACGGCCAATTCGTATCTTGGAGCCATTCTGCAAAAAATAAGATATTGAGGTTATAACATACACATAGTTGAGGTTAAATAATTATTTAATATCGTGTTTTAATAAATATCAGCATTTATAAAATCGGATTAATATTTAAAGTTAAACTTCAACAAAAATCATATTTTTTTTCACAGATTGCAAAGATATTTTATGATTTTAACACATGCAAACCTTCGTGATTAAAGTGAATGCACCAAAAGACAGCTCTTGAGCATGCGCAGTGTGTTCACTTGTACGATAGCCACAGTGCTGCCCTCACTTACTGTTTTTTAATTTCAAATATAATCAGAATCTATTCCAAATATATAAGTAAATTAACGGAGTAAGTCGCTCCGAAATTTTTCCTGATTTTTAAAATTAATTGTTAAAGTTTTCAAAATAATTTTTCATATACGTAATACGTAATGTGCTACCATAAATTTTTCAGTGTTTGAAATTTACCGATTGTCTAATTTATAACTTATAATATACTGAAGTCGAAGATTTTTATGCTATGATTTATTTTCCTATACAAAAGTTTTTGAATATAACATCTAGTATCTCATCAGAATTAACATGACCCGTAATCGCACCTAACTCGCGCATTGCTAAGCGTATTTCTTGCACAGCTATAACCATGTCATATTCAGGAATTGAACTTATGTCAAAATAATTCTCTATTCTCCTGAGACATTCCATCAGATGATTTCTGTATCTTACTTGACTAATTGTTGGATTTTCTCTTGATGGATTTCCACATCTGTAAAAACAATCATTTATATATATAATTAAATAATAAATTTTCAAATCTGATTATTCACAAAATGCATACAATTGTCTGAATTTATTGTGCATCAGTGTCAACATTTGTGAAAAACCTTCTTCTGTTTGACAAGAAACTAAAGCTAACTCTTCTTGGAAATCAAATTGCATTTCTTTTCTAATATGTAATAAATCTATCTTGTTTATAATGACCATAAGTTTTGCTTTACACTCATCATTCATATAATCATCCAAATCAAGAGATTTGATGTAAAATTTCAAATAATCTTTGAATGTCATTCCACTTGAAGAATATTTTTCAAAATCAATTACTAGAATTATAAGATCAGCTGTTTGCACATATGTTCTTGCTTTACAAATTCCCTCTGCTTCGATTATATCGCTTGTTTCTTTTTTTAAGCCTGCTGTATCTATTAAAATAACTGGATATCCATATATATTAACTGGTATTTCTATAATATCTCTTGTAGTTCCAGCTATAGATGTTACAATAGCTGCATTTCTCTGACTAAGTTTATTTAATAAACTACTCTTTCCAACATTAGGCTCACCAACAATTACAGTTCTTATACCATTGCGTAAAATTTCTCCTTTTCTCCCATCAGCTAGATGATTTTTTATCTGATGAGCAAGATTCTTCAGGGAAGTATTACATTTACTAATAACATCGTTTTCAATATTATCTTCTTCGCCAAAATCAATGTAGGCTTCTAAGGATGATATGTTTTGCAACATTATTTCTCTCCAATTACAGTATAATTTGCTCAAATTGCCATCAGCTTGTAACAAAGCTTGTTTTCGTTGTTGCTCTGTTTCAGCATGTATGAGATCAGCCAATCCTTCTATTTCAGTTAAATCTAATTTATTATTGTAAAAGGCTCGTTTAGTAAATTCTCCTTGTACTGCAGGTCGAAATTGTAATTTTGATAATGCAGACATCAATGCATTCAGAATTGCACTACCTCCATGTACGTGAAATTCTACAGAATCTTCTCCTGTGAATGAATGTGGACCTAAAATTTAAATTAAGTACCAAACCTATCATCTTTTTATATTAATTTTACTAATACCTGGAAACCATAAACAAAGTCCATTATCTATAATTTCTTTTGTCAAAGGATCATGTATTTTCCTTAAAACGGCTTTTCTTGGTTCTAACTCTTTTATAGATGTCATTTTCTTTAAAGCATCTCGCGCATTTGCCCCTGATATCCTCACAACTGCTACTCCACATTTTCCTTGTCCTAGATGTGATATTAATGTCTTTATACATTTGCATATTTATTCTTTATTCAAAACAGATACAAATAAATATTGAAAAATAGTGATATTTATGGTCTAATGTTAAAAAATAATAACCAGATGACAGCGCGTATATTGTCGACGCTTGCTTTACGTATTCAGCACAGTGCCTTGCGACAGTGATTCCAAGATATGTCTCGTCTACTGTGAAAATTTTTACTCGCAATTTATGGGTTAATCGTTCTCGAAATATTGTAGGTAAATGTTTAATTCTTAAATGAGTAAAGTTTTTCAACATCTTTGATAATGAATCAATAAAATTCTCATTCAATCGGATTTTTAAGTAACAAAATATACTTATATCAATAAATAGAAACGATACTACGTTCTTTTACGTTATTTGTACTTCCAAAAAAATGTATCACAACCAATAACTTATTACGATAACTTATTTGAACACGTATTGGCATAACTAAGTGTAAAAATTCTAATTTTTTAATTCTAAATTAATCATTTTATGATGAATCAGTGAATATAACTTTATTTCGACACGTAAAAATCGTTCTACCATATTGAGCTTTATGTACTAAATTGGCGGGAAATAAATGAAATTCGAAATCAGATTAAACTGAATTATTTATTAAGATATTTTATTATCAGGATGACTCTAAACTTTTATTTTATTTATTGCAACTTTTTGATTAATTTCAGACAATATAATTACTGGCTAATCATGTCGGTAGTATCCAGTAAATTGATGTCCACAACAGAAGTTCAAGAGCGTTGTAGTACATGGGTTGAATCACAAAAAAATCACTTGTATGGAGAAGATAATACTACTGATACATCTCAGCATAATGAGCAATGTAATTTTATTGACACTGATACTGAATTTGATTCAGTTTCTGAATGTGGTACAAAAAGGCGTAGATTAGCTGTGAAACAAAAAGATGAGATGCTACATCTTGTATGCGAATGGAAAGACTGCTCATTTGAAAGTAACTCTATGGAAAAATTTGTGCGCCATGTAGCACATCATATTCCTCAATTAGCAGTTACAATAAATAAAGATGAAATCGAAGTATATGTTTGTCAATGGAAAAATTGTTATCACGAAACAAATGAAGCAGATGAAATTGCAAGGCATGTTCATTTCCATTCATATCATACAAAATTGAAATGTGTTGGATCGAATATACGTGAAAGAGTCAAATTACCAGTAAGATAAATATGACAAATTTACATCTAGGTATCATTAACTTTTTGATTCTAATAATATTGATTTTCAGAAATGTAACAGAGATATAGACTGGAAAAATATAATAGACGTATCTTCACCTTTTATCTGTAGATGGGAAGAATGTTTAAAAGTATTCTCTAATTATCAATTATTTTTATACCACACAACAGCTCATATTCATATTAGTCCACGAGGAAATAAAGTTGAAGGTGGAATAAAATGTAATTGGACAGGATGTAAGGGCATTTATCCTAGTCTTTATAGATTAAGAGATCATTTGAGATGTCATACAAAAGAAAAATTGGTTGCTTGTCCTCACTGTGGTGCTACATTTGCATCGAGTACCAAATTCCATATGCATTGCAAACGTCAAATTCCTATTGATGGTAAGTTCAATTTTTGTCAATACATTATATCTCTAATAAATTAATTATTAACTTATGTAATTATGTTATTTTAGTACAAGGATTTCAGTGTTCTTATTGTAGTAAATTTTATCCAACTGAAAGAATACTAAGAGATCATATGAGATTTCATGTATTCACATATAAATGTACTTTTTGTGACATGAGCTGTGAATCTCCAGCTAGTTTAGCTAAGCATATTAGATATAGGCATATTACAACAAGGACATATCCTTGTCAATTATGCGATCATGCTGCAAAATCTCAACAAGATCTAGATTCTCATATGTCAGTTCATACCAGTGGACCCAATTTCTCATGTCATATAGAGGGTTGTTTGTATACATGTAAAGGTGCTTATACTCTAGACAGGTAAAAAAAAGTTGATTATTTTTATACTACATATGATTGAATTTTTTTTAGTTAAAAATCACCTTTTTTTCATCTGTATAAGAAATTTAAATATTTAAATTATTTTCAGACATATAGAACGTGCACATAGCTTAGAAACTCGTTGGTATTGCTGTCACGAATGTCCTATTAAATATCGAAAAAGTTATAGATTAACCAAACACCTCATACAAACGCATCATCTTCAGTGGCCTAATGGACATAAAAGATTTCAATATACACGAGATGAGGACGGTTTTTACAGACTCCAAATGGTTAGATACGAAAGTATCGACGACGAAAATATTCCTTGTATCGAAGAGACAGAACTTCCTGATAAGAAGTATAAAATGGATATGAATCAAACTGGTAACGTCATGGAAATAAAGGTAAGTTAAAATTTATGAATAAATATTTATTTTGCAACACCCACATCGAAAGTTAAATTTTCCATTGTGCCACTTTTCCGCACATTTCTGTACTGTGCGGAAAAGTAAATTTATACACATTGCGAAGTGTATGATTCTACACTACTAAAATTGAAATTTCACACTATAACTTTCTCTGTGGGTGTAACAAAAAATATCGTGTATCACTCGTGCACAAAGAGAGAGACGCTTCCCGCGAGATTGATGCATTCGCTTCTGTTTATGATGCATTAACATGAGTACAAGTGGGATTTTGATGCACGAGCCGAAAGACAAGTGCATTAATTCACACAATCAATGCACCATGCGTTATCAGCTCATGCACAATTTTCTCACCGTCAAGAAATCCCTCACTTTGCGCACTTGTTGTACAATCTACTATTTCTGTATATATAAATATCAAAATAAAGCCTACTTCTGATATCCAATTTTTACAACACGTGTTTATTGCTTTATTACAGATACAAGAAGATGGAGAAGAAACAGTTAATATGGATGATGCAAACATTAATAACACAAAAGAAAATTATCACACTGGTCGTTCTATGCCAATTATATCAAATATTTTAATTTCAATTGACGAATTAGATGCTGATGGTAATGTGATAAAAAGAAAAATAGTGGAAACTCAGGAAACGAATGAGTTGCCACCTTCTGATGAACCACCCATAATTTTAATATAATATATAATCAATATATTCATTTTATATTGAACTTTAAGAACGGTTAGTTTCTACTACTGACGGTCTTATTATTACTGACAACACTGTCAAACATTTTCATTATGTAACGTATCCTGTAGCACTACGTTAAAAATTATACGGGAATTCGATCAATTGTTTGTTATTGCCGTTGATTTCATCTACCTCTACGAACTGATAATTAGAATAATGAATGCAATTTTTTGCATCAATCATTGGCGAATCTTAAGGCACTTTTAACAAAAAAAAACATTGACGTCGTCTCCATTTCGCTCATTAAATTCACTCGCTTTTAAAGTTAAATTAATTTTGGTTCTCAAAAGACATTGAATGTTAAGTTTGACAAGAAAAAACTATTAATAATGATTTATGAATTGCTAAACAATTTTTTTTCTTTTCATTTACTCCCCTTTTTTCAATTTGTCACTCCCATTAAGAGAAAGTGACGTTTTAATTGCTGTAGTTAAAGGTCAAAAAAAGATCACCTACTGTGTTTATTATACCTCAAAATTTCTAGGTCAAGAACCCCAACAGGTGTAACTTTTCTTACCTGGCGTATACCTGTATGCCGTTGCAAGCTCAAAGTGAGGAAACAATTCGACATAGCTATACCGCCCGTGGAGCGCACCCTCTTAGAACTCACCGCTTTCTAGCTTCAGTTTTAGGATATGCATTATGCTTATTATAAACAATTGTAACGAACCCTTGGAGACGACAATCTTTTGAAATGTCGAAATTCGAAGGGTACATGAAATTTTTACATCCAGTTTCTTCAGTATTCGAAAGATATCTCCGAGCATCCCTTCCTTCGCATTCGTTTTTCAACCGTCGTACCGACAAGTTGTGCCGAAAAATTGTGCCTAGTGCAGTGCTTATACTTTACGATCTGTGTACGCTCGTGTGAAGTTGTTCAGCAAAATGGAAAACGAATCCGATATTAAAAATTTTATTAAAAATTTGGAGACGAAGATATACTTGCGCGACCTCCCTGAGTATGTGAGGATCGCCATGGAATTATATCTGAATACAGAAGATAGATGGAAAGCTCTAGTTGGTGAGTATTTCTGAATATACCTATTTAAAATTTAAGTGTTGGAAGTTAATCGAAGTATATTCTAATATTAAGATATTCTTCTTCTTTAGATCCTTTAATAGTTGGTGATAAAGACGAGATCATAGAGGAGTTGCAGAAACATAAAAGCCCAGCACTGAGTCTGTTGGATATGTGGGCTCAATCCGACCTCTCGATGAACGAATTGTCTTACGAATTATATCTAGCAAAGTTCTACGAATGTGGAGAAATTTTGACTCGTTATGTGGACAAAAAATTCTGCATTTTGATGATGAAACTCATCCAAAAAAGAATAGCCGCCCTCATCGCCGCTGACAATGAGAGGAAAAAACCAAAAATGTATGTCTCAGAGATCACAATCATGATTAATGGATGAAAATATTTATATATTGATTTGTAAATATTGTAAATATCAAATTATGTGATAATCAATATTTTTGGTTATATAAAATGTAAATTCGTCATTTTTTCAGAAAGAAAATACGAATGATTTAACCATTTATATTATTGTTGATAATATTGTTACAACTATTACCAATAAACGGTAATTCATATTGTTAATTTGTTTCTGATTATTATATCATCCTGCCCAATACCTTTAATATGCATCAATGAAACTCCTTCGAAAACAACAACCGAAGTTGAATTCCATCCTATGAAAATTTCCTGCACTACCACTCATATTTACCCCTTCATCGCCAAGCGCCGTGTAATTTGTCTCTTATAATTTTAATATAAAAACTCTGATTCGGGTAAAAGTTAGAATTCGTCTCTGCAGTGATTAGATACTGCCTGTAATGTTTTTATATTTTTGGGAGCACGGCGCGCGCTTCGTGCGAATCACCCCTTATAGTAATAACTGCAATATTCGAGAATAATGCAAAAAGGAATATCATAGAATATTTGAGAATATGATGCAGAATTAAGGATCGTAGGGGAATATGTAGCAAAGTGGGGATAATCTTAATCGGAACGGAACTCGGACAGTTTAAATCATTTTTTGTTACTTTTGGGATGGAATTCGAGTTCGTCCAAAACAACATAGATAGAGAAAAATAAACAAATAAAATAAGTAAATAAATGAATTCTAAATTGTCATTAATAAATAAATTGTAGAAATAAATTTACGGGTCCCAAAATTAATCCGAAACATATCTCTGAGCAGTCTTCCCTATCAACTTTTTTGTGTTCTCCTGTGTTTCTTCAGACATTTATTAGTAGCCAAAAGAAAAGGCGCTTTGTTGCAAAAACGATTCAAATCCTAAAAAGTTGTTAAAAAATGTATTCGTGATTCTATACCGGCTGTTTATGCCTATGCTGAATTGTCAATTTTCATAATATTTGAGTTCACAACGGCATACAGGTATACGCCAGGTAAGAAAAGTTACACCTTTTAGGGTTCTTGACCAAGAAATTTTCAGGTATAATGAACACAGTAGGGGGACAACTCTCCAATTGACTCCCTACTGTTCAAATACTGCCATTAAAGAACCACATTTTCTTTTAGTGAGAGCAGTAATAGTTTCTCGTTTCAATAGTTGAGCTGTTTTCGTAGAATAAATTATTATTGTTATTATTATTATTCTTATTTTTTCTTTTAATCACCTTTCGATTTCGGGGACGAACTCATCATTAATTTCAGATAAATCAAAGATTTCAATTAATATCTTTGTAATTTTGAATCCTTTGATATTTATCAACAGTAACCGAGCTTATAAAAATGACATGGAGATGGTACCACCGGTATCAGTTGATTTTACAGCAGTTCCAGTTACCGAGCGAATGTTATCTTAATATAACCTATTCTTGTGACTCTCTTTACAATTATCTGTCAAAAAATTCTACTTCAACTTGGAAAATAATGAAAAACGTGAAATTCTGTAAATTTTTGTCGCTGATAATGTCATTTAGTTTCTTCAATTCACAGAATTGAAATATCATGAAAAATAAATTTTATGTTTCATTAATTGTTTAATATGAATATTCTGCCATTTATAATTCAAATTAGTAATTGATTGTTCTCGATATTAAGTACAGCAATTCGTATATAATAGTACCGAATAGTTAAATAAAACAAATATATAAAGTAACTGAGAGAAATAAATTTTACAATTTACAAAATGAATGTGATAACTGCTTTAAGATTTTATATTTCAAAAATGATGGAAGAAAGTGGCCCAGGAATGAAAGTTCTTTTAATGGATAAAGAAACGGTAAATTATTGATGTATTTAATTATTTTAAAAATGCTAATCAGTATTTAGTTAACCCCATAATGTAAAATATATCTTATTAGTAACCAGTAACACAATCGACATATGTTTTTCATTTGTTATAATTAAATTATAATTTAGATTAATAAAACTCAACTTAATGATGTTTCATATTTTCAGACAAGTATAATCAGTTTATTATACACAAAGTCTGAAATCCTAATGAAGGAAGTATATTTATTTAAAAGAATAGATCAAGTTGTACACAGCGAAGGTCTAAAACATTTAAAATGTATTGTTTTTATAAGACCTACTAAAGAAAACATTGACTTACTTTGTAATGAGCTTAGGTACCCAAAATATGGTATATACTACATTTGTAAGTAAATTTAATACAATATTATATTTTGGTAATGTTAATAGTAAGTATTAAGCAGAGCAAATAATATATATCCATATTGTTTAGATTTTAGTAACATTATTGCTAAAGCTGATATAAAGCTATTAGCAGAAAATGATGAACAAGAAGTTGTGAGAGAAATACACGAATATTATGCAGATTATTTGGCTATTAGTCCACATTTATTTTCTCTTGGTATTAATACATGCGCTCAAGGTATGAAAAAGCAAGAATCTTTTGCTTCTTACTATAATATAAAATATAGTTTCAAGTGTTACTAAAATTTCTTTAAGGTTTAATTTGGGATCCAATACAATTACATAGGACAGTTCAAGGCATAATATCAGTTTTACTGTCATTAAAAAAATGTCCTTATATACGTTATCAAAGTAATTCTGAAATGGCTAAAAGATTAGCAGAAAAAATTCGCGAAGTTTTGAGCAAAGAATCTAGTTCTTTTGAATTTAGACAAGAAACTAATCCTTTACTGCTAATAGTTGACCGAAGAGATGATCCTGTTACACCTTTATTGAATCAATGGACATATCAGGCGATGGTTCATGAATTACTTACTATTAATAACAATCGTGTGAATTTAGCTCACATAAAAGGCATTTTGAAAGATCTTGAAGAAGTTGTATTAAGTGCTGAACATGATGAATTCTATGCTAATGTATATTTTGTATATTTTAAAATGTTAAGTTATTAATTTTTAACTTGACTCATATATCGTCTCTCCAACAGAATTTATACTTGAATTTTGGAGAAATTGGACAAACAATTAAAGAATTAATGGATGAGTTTCAAAAAAAAGCAAAAAAACATCAAAAAGTAGAAAGTATAGCTGACATGAAGAATTTTGTTGAAACATATCCCTTATTTAAAAAAATGTCTGGAACTGTGTCAAAACATGTCACTGTAGTTGGTGAATTGTCATCGCTTGTTGGAAAACACAATTTACTAGAAGTATCTGAACTAGAACAAGAACTCACTTGTCAAAGTGATCATTCTACACAGGTAATACCAATTTCATAATAAAATGTTTTGAACTCATAAAAATTTATAAAAACAATGCATTTCAGTTGCAAAAAATAAAAAAATTAATCAATGACCAAAGGGTACGGGATGTTGATGTTACACGATTAGTTATGTTATATGCATTACATTATGAGAAACAAACAAATAACGAGATTTTAGTATTAATAGATATGTTAAAAAAGAGAGGAGTATCGGAAAAATATGTAAAGGTAAAGTTTATGTACTCATATAGTATTTATTGCTTTCGAGCAATTGTCAACACAATTATGTTTTATTATAGTTGGTGCATGCTGTCTCAGGTTACAGCAATATTAATTCAAGACAAAATAATTTATTTGATCGTGAGGCTGTGGCTAAAATTACCAAAAAATTATTCAAAGGTCTAAGTGGTGTAGATAATATATATACTCAACACACTCCATTATTAAGCGAAACTCTTGAAGATTTAATTAAAGGAAGATTGAATTTGCAACAATTTCCTTATTTAGGCAATACTATAATGTCAAAAAGGTAACCAGTAAAACAATTTTCATAAGCACTTCAATTACTGCACCATTTGTATTTAGCAACAATTTGATTAATAATCATCATATTAACTACATCAATATGTTTAAAAATAAATGAATCATGTAATTTTTAAAACTTTTTAAATGATAGGCTTCAAGATGTCATTGTATTCATGGTTGGAGGAACAACATATGAAGAGAGCTTAGCTGTTCATAATTTAAACAAGCAGAATCCTAATATAAAGATAGTATTAGGTGGTAGTAAAATACATAATTTCGAAAGTTTTGCTGAAGAAATATTAGCTGGTGCTGTATCCAGGAAGGGCAAATTTAGGAACAACTAAACAAGCATGAATATAATTTACATAATGTATGAAATACATGTGTATTGCATTTTAACAAATGAATTATCATTTTTATTAATGTGAGATGAATTAATAAATTGTCTTGTACTCAGTTGTTATTGTTTGATATATTTCTATCTCATATAATATTTAAATATTAATTAATATCGTTTTATTTGTTCTAAAATAGGTAATGATGTTGATATGAGAAAATAGCCTACTAATGATTTTTTAGAACCATTTTTTTTATAAATATTCTTTATAATCATTGGTTGTTAATCATTGTAATGAACACTAAAATATTTCATATTTTCTTTAAACATTTTATACAGTTATTATATAACAACAACAGAATCTTGAAATTTCTTACAAATAGTATACACTAAAATGTTTCCTTCTAATTTCAACCCTTTTCTTTCCACTGTCATTCATATTCATCATCTTCATCATCAACATTATAATCTGCAATAATATCTTCATCATCCTGTGTTGTCACCTGTAACAAAATTTTTATTTCTATCAAATTTGAAATAATGGTTGGAAGAAATTGTGACATATTTGATACCTGACTTCTTCATTTTATAAATTATCATATTATTCGACTTTGAAATTAATTCCCAATCAGAATAATATTTAAAAAAATAATAATATGGCTCAGAGTGTGATTAAATTAAAATATTATTAATAGCTATATAATTAGAATATTAACTGATATACAAACGTACAATATACTGTCAATTTAAAATATTATATAGAGATATTTAGAATAATTTTATATACACAAAAATACAAATGGAAGTTATTAAATTATTTCATTCCTCATTAACCCAGATACTTTTATGTTTCATATATTAATACAATTTATATTAATCACTTCAGAAAAAGCTGAAGCCATCAATCTAACAATTGAGGGAAAGTACTCACGTTTTTTCTTCAGAGGGAGTTTAATAAATTTCCTGCTTCTTATTAAATATTTAAGTACCTATAAATAAACTACTTTTTCAGTATAGATACTCTAAATACATAATCTTGTAGGGGTTCTAATAAATTCAATAGATCATTGATAAAAAGTAAAAAAACAAATTTATATTAATAACTAAAACAAATTGAGTTTATAAATGAAATTTTATAATTTATTCATTTTATCTAATTTAGGAAAAAAATAAACCTGAATAACTATTTATTTTATTTTATTATTACGAAATAACATAAGATAGAAATAGAATTAGATTCAACGAGAGATCAATTCTTTTTATAAAACAAATACATTATTGAATATATATACAGAAAATGAAAATTTTGATTTGTTTCAAAGATAAAATTTTTACTAATCAACTAGGATTCATTTTCTCTCATTTATTCTGACCAATGAGAACATGACAATTTTATCAATTATAAAAGTATTACATAATATAAAATAAATCAACTCTTCAACATAAACAAAAAAAAATAATTGATACTTCAAACACACAATGTAGAAATGAAATGAAATTTCAAATATTGAGCATTAAAACATCAATATTGGTGTTTCAATTTACAATAACTTACTAATTATAAGAGTGACTATTATTTTGTGTACTTACTTGAACAATTCCTGTTGATAACGCATATCCAATCATTAATAATGTAGCACAACAACCAGCTATCAATTGATTCCTCCTCTTATTTGGAAAATCATTCTCTGAATCAGGTTTCATCTGTACATTTTCTTTCGACTTATGAGTTTCATACTCTCGATATTCGTATTCAAAATATTTTTGTGATATTCGTGATATGAAATTCACCAAATTAGTGCAGGCATTTAAATGATGCTTCAGAGCCGCATTGGGTAAAGGGGCTTTGAGTAGTGGTGCTAAGTACGAATATACAACGGCATCTAGCGAAGTAGGTTGATTACCGAAAAAATATTCAGATTCACCCAGTTTTGTTGATAACAATGTTATACATTTTTGTGCTTCTGAGTATACCTATAATAAATAAATTCAATTGTACAAAATCATATGATATTTGATTAATTATCGAATGTATTTAACCTTATTTTCTATATCGGTTATATTTTCATCAATTGGATATAAAGTTTCAAACATCTTTTTAGCTTCTCGTTCAAATTTTCCAGGATAATAAAAATTTAACGGAAACGGCATTGCTTTACAATACCATGGTCTTATTAATTCATTTAAATTTCGTTGGTCTATCCACCTAAAACAAAACATAAACACAACATTAATGACATGTGTAATAAAAGTAAATCAAATATTATATATACCATATGAATTGTAAGGCAGGATACAATTTATCCTTAAGAAGAGCTTCATAGGCGACTGTTTCTGAACACTGATTGGAATTTAATACAGTATCGGAATTACTACATTTGTTTCTCAGAAATTGTATTATATCCTTAACTGAATTTAGTGATCTATCGTCAGTTCTCAAAACTGGTAATTGACCCGAAACTGACATAAATGGGTTACATGTTGCATTGATTTTTAAAGATATACCACTAAATTTTGAGTAAGCCTAAAAAAAAAATTAGAATCAATATTAATTTTGAGTTAAAAAAAGTTAGCAATAGTTACATTGGATCGGCACTCAAAATAGAAAGTGTATTAAATAAAAAATATGAATTATAACCTTCTTGACTATTACATACCAAAACTTGCAAACAAGCTAAATCTACTGATGGTAGACCCCAATCTCCTTTCCACACGTCTAATTGAAACATTTCTAATACTTCTTTATTTATTACGTTTCACTACAACTTTATGTGATAAAATAAAACATTATATACAAAATGAGAACATCAGTTTCTGCTTAGGTATATTTCGTATTTAAAAAATACCATTCAAAAACTACATAACACTCTTACTTTTTCAGTAATCAAGAAACATATAAGTAATTAAGCAATTGTCATTAATAATTATCAACATAGAATAAAAAGAAATTTCAACATTGCCTGTAACTCATTTAAACAAACAGATTTAAAGTAGATACTGTGAACACATGTGGTTATCACAGGGATGTACTGTATATATGCATGTATAGTACGTTCATTTGAGCGCCAATTTTTGTTTTCGATATCAATGATTTTGTTCAAATTCCAATTATATTTATATTAAATTACCCGTTTAACATGAAATGAAACTAAAAAATAAATGACCATATTAACTTGTGAAATATGATTAATGACTTGAGAAAATTCAGTTGCTTTTCTTATACTATTTTAGGAAATTTAAAAATTGGGATGAATAGAAAAATTAGAAGGTGCTACAATTGCTCAAACTAAGATAGATAAAATGATGAATACAAAAGACTTTAGTTTTTTAATATTAGGAAATAATGAGGAGAGCTGTATACAAAAGAACTCTTGTGTTTTTTAAATACGAACAATACCAAAAACTATCACTGTAAACTTTCAAGTCTACAGGCCTCGGCGCGCTTCCCCCACCATAACTCCCAAATGAGCGGCCGAAAAGAGAACTACTCGGCGTTTGTTAACGACAGTAGCAGGAGTCTTGTGTCGGTACTGGTCGGTAACTCAAGCCCGCGACAGAAGAGAGGAGGGGATACCTCCATCATGTGCACGCACCGCGGGGGGTAGGGTACAACAATTCAGATATACGAAGCCGTATACCTGAAAATCCTAAAATCTCAAATATGAGACCCCTACCTCCCGCGGTGCGTGCACGTGATGGAGATACCCCCACTCCTCTCTTCTGTCTCCAGCTTGAGTTACCGACACAGTACAGTCCCTGAGTCGGTAACAAACGCCGCAGCCAGCGCCGCTCGCAAGGAGTCATGGTGGGGGAAGCGCCGAGGCCTGTAGGCCGTAGGGGCCTCGATCTGGGCCTCACGCCTCACTGTCACTGCCTGTACGGGCCTCGATCTGAGAAGACATTTCTCTCGCTGTCTCTTCAGTTCTCCGTTGAAAACACGTGTGTCGTGTTGTGTTTTTATATTTGTTATACATATAGTTCCTAATGGAGTTCACCGGAATGACGTTTTACGAACGTTACCTCATGAAAAAGAATAACAAACCCAAGATACCTTTGGATGAAATTTCTAACGAAGTGTTTGCTAAATTATTAGAGTACTTGAACTGGAAGAACAATTGGATGCGACTAGCTGGTACGTATTTTTTAACAGACAATAATGACTTTGATCTTTCGCGTGAAAAAACTTCTATGAATGTACATCATTCAGAGAAATGTTCCTGTATCGTAAGCTACCGTTCAAAAATTTTGTTTTTTCTTTTCTTGAGAGGGGAAGTGCATACTTATAACAACAAATAAATAAGTAAAATATAAAACTACTGTTATGTAATGAACATCGTAATTTATGCATCGAAACTGCGCTCTTCTAATATCGTATAATGAAAATGGTAATTGTATTTTCTATCGTTAACAAAATATAATTTCATTATTTTAAATTTTCTTTCAGCTCTTATTACAAGTTTTGAGGAGGATGTAATTGCACAATTAAGACGGGACACCACTCCAGCACTCGGCTTGGTAGTAAGATGGTATCGATTGGACCGAAATGTGAACGATTTAGCGATCGGAATGTTTTCTGCAAACCTCCATGAAGGTGTATCAATCTTGCTACCATATATATGTGACAATATAAGGATTATGATGATCAAAGAGATCGAGGATTTTGACAATAATAAAAAGATCCCAATTACTTTACCTATATATGATGCCATGAACTTAAAGGCAAACGAAAGAATCATTGGTGAAGATATGAGAGCCATGAGAAGGTACGCTCAGACACAATTAAGAACAGACGTATCAAGATCACCGCAAAGAGACTATAAGGTACTCTTAACGCAAGTAAGCCTACCAGAAGTCAAAAATATCACTAATGATTGGTATTTAAAAAATTCTATAGGCAAGGGTACATTTGGAAGTAGTTATAAAGGTATATAATTGTTTAGACAAGTATATGACTTTTTGTTAAGTGAATAACAAAATTAATACAATCAGTGAATATTATATGGTTTCATATTTTTTAGTGTACTCAATAAGAATTTTTTTCAACAGGAATCTATGGAGGAAAAATGGTAATTGTTAAGAGACTGGATGTTCTCCGTTTCGATGTCCGGAGGGAGTACGCGGCGTGTGTACGTGATACGTTTCGCCAAATAGTGC
Source organism: Goniozus legneri (assembly GCA_003055095.1). Taxonomy (NCBI): domain Eukaryota; kingdom Metazoa; phylum Arthropoda; class Insecta; order Hymenoptera; family Bethylidae; genus Goniozus; species Goniozus legneri. Next base: position 49,153 of record NCVS01001416.1, read on the forward strand.
AATTGAACACAGCTGAGCACGAGAATATCTTACCGGTGATAGCAATTTGCGTGCATTCAGAATTACCCGCCGTACTTTACAAAGCGATGCCTCTCGGGTCTTTAAAAAATGCGTTAGTACATGGAGAACCGTTTTTGTCTTGGATGGATCGTCTTCAAATTGCCAGAGGAATCGCTCGAGGCTTAAAACATCTTCACAAATCTATGAAGATACCCATAATACATGGCAATCTGAAAAACACTAATGTTCTATTAGACGACGGAATGATCCCTAAACTCGGAGATTGCAGCTTAGGTAACAGCCTTCCAGTAAGAATGAGCTTTGTAAGTTGAAATTTAATAATTTATGATTGTTTTATTTATTTCTGTTTCATGAAATGATTTTCTTTCTAGGCGACCGACAGAAACTCTACCCTTCGTCCTTATATGCCACCAGAATACCTGGAAACAGGAATTTTAACAGAGAAAGTTGATATTTACAGCTATGGCGTTCTTTTATACGAATTAGCGACGGGTTTACCACCGTTCGACGAGAAGAGAAGAAATTTGCGTGACTACATCAACACGATGGATCAAGATTGTCTAGCACATATTTATGACTCGAAAGCAGGTGAATTGAACGATACTATTTTTTCCCAACTTATGATTTTGGGAAAGTGGTGTACTGTTGAGGAAAAGGATAGATTAGATTTACAATTAATCCTTGAGAAAACAGAAGTTGCTCATCAAATGGCCATAAATAGAATTAGGTTCGGTGTTACGTATCTAGATACGCAATTGATTGATCTATTTGATTTTTAAATCGTATTTACTATTTTAGTATTATATGTATATATGTATATTATGTATAATTTACTGTGATTACTTGTATTATTGAGTTATTTGCCTGAGAGAAAAATAACTTGAAAACTGTACGATACAAAAAAATGACGATGGAAGCGAATAGTTCCTTTCAGTACCTAAAATTGTAATCTTAATTTTATCAAATAAATTTCGATCGCGTGATGAAAAAAAATAAATAAGTGTACTAAGGACTGTTGGCTTTTCCAGAGAACAGCAAAGAGAATCACTGAACGAATAATTTTGTAATTCATTTTTTTCATTCGTTTTATTATCAAAAAAAGTGAAAAAATAAATATAAAAATAGTTGAAGTTTGTTAATAAGTTAATGCTTTAATTTGTGATACTATATGCCTGTATAATACCACAACACAAATTCAGAAGTTGTACATATTCACTACCTCCTTCTAGTAATCTATAATGAGAAATCTGTAATAATTAAAAATATGATTTTGAGTTATGAATTGAAAATAGTTCATAAATGTATTAATAACAATAATCATCCTTACAGCTAATTTCTCAGCAATAAAAGCTTTTTGTTTATCTGATAATTCATTTGAATAAATAATCTTCTCACTCAATTGTTCAATGACCTGTATTCAAAAAATTATTTTTATAAGATAAAACTATTTGAATATCAAAAATTATAATACATTCAAATATTTCATACCTGAGAAACTGCATAAGCTTCTAACATAAAATCATCAATGAAAGCTTCAACATTATTGTAATTTTTTGTTTCGCATATTGTTAACAACTGATCCAATTTTTCATCCGGTACCACCTGAAAGTGAAGATCCATTTTATTATAAAAAATAAATTTATTTACAAGAATAATTTTTGAATTTCAATAATACCCCTATAATTTCAATAACATCATCAACTGTAATCTCTGAATCTTTCCCTTTCAAGGTTGTAACAGTTTGTAAACATGTGATTGCTCTTCTCAAATCTCCACCAGATAAATCTACCAGTTTTAAGAGAACTGATTTATCTACTGTTAATTTTTCATTCTTGCAAATCAGATCTAATCTTTCAACCATTTTTTCTTCACCTAGAGGTTTGAACCTGAATTTTGTGCAACGTGATGTCAATGGCTCAATAATTCTTGAAACATAATTTCCAAGTAAACAGAATCTAGTACTGTGAGACTCTTTCTCCATAGTACGTCTAAGTGCAAATTGAGCATTTTTTGTCATATTATCAGCTTCATCTAAAATTACTATTTTAAACGGAGGACATTTTTTTCCACTGAAACAATAAAAAAACTTCATGTTGCTTAATATTTTGTTCACCTACAACTAAAATTTAATTATGAATACATCAGTTAGAGTTTGTTCTCATTCAATGATCTAGCATGATTTGCATAACAAATCAGAAATGAAATAAAATGTTTGCTTTAAAATAATCTGAAAATAAAGAAATACTTAGTTTATTTTCTGAATGGTTATAAGCAATATTATGATGAATAGGAAATAAAAATGACTAAAAACTTCATTAAAATCCCTGATAACAACAAATTGATATAATTCATCTAGAAATCTTATGCAAAAACAAGCATTCGATCATTTTCAAACCTTTTACTGTAGCATCATATGCATGTACATGTACGTAAATACAATCAATAAATATCAATTTAAAAGCTATTCCGAAAGATAATGTACTCACTCGTGTGTAGTATCGCCAACAGCAAGTTGTGCAAATGATCTTATTTTATTTCTCACCACATCTATACCTCTTTCATCAGAGGCATTCAACTCGAGAATTCTTTCATCATAAGTGTCACCAAACATTTGCCTAGCCGCTGCTAGTATAGTACTAGTTTTACCAGTACCAGGGGGACCATAAAATAAAAAGTTTGGAAAATCATTACCAGAAATACTTTGTTTCAATACCTCTACAACTTCTGTTTGTTCAATAACATCTTCAACAGTTTTTGGACGACTAAAATGCAAAAGGATTAAAAATGTTAATTGATAACGAATATCACGAATTTTGTGCTAATTCATACTTACTATATTTCTACCCAAGGAACTGGAGGTCCAGAACGTTGCTCTTTGGTACGAGAAGTGGAAGGCTTCTTCCCTTCTCCAGGCTTTATTTTTCCAGTTTTAAGAAAACCCAGCATTATTAAAATTTGTACTCGATTAACAATAATTATTCAACGCATGATTAGCACGAAAGGCGCCAAAACACCTTATCTACTGAGATTCCCTGATTCACCACGCGGTGCGCAACAGGCAGCAGTTTATTGGAAAACGAATTCAAGCAGCTTTCCAGTTTTGTTTTTTCATGTCAAAATTTCTATATGTAGGCGTATAAAAAGTATGAATTATTATAATTACTTGAATTTTGTGTAATAATTTGTATGTCTTATGTTTCTTTATGAATATATGCTATTTAGATCACATGTACATGTTTAATTTAATTTTTTAGTAAATTTTTTTTATATCTTATCCTTGTTATTAAAAATGGATAAACTAAGAAAGGCATTAAGTGGAAATGATCAGTGCGATGAAGAAAGTGGTATTATTCCTCAGGTAACATCTTTTATTTTATTAGAATAGTATAAGCTAACGACATAATAATTCCTTTACCGTAAAGATAAAAATAAATATATTTTGATTATGCTTCAATTAATGTAAGGTGGACAGTGATTTTGTGGTGAGTTATTTTTACAAATTAAATTTCATGGCCATCTCGTATTAATAAATATAGTATTAAACTTTATCCTATGAAATATAAATACATACACACAAATAATAAGCTGCTTTTTTTTTAGGTTATGAATCAGGCAACGTTAAGTTGGTCCACAAGAATCAAAGGTTTTGCGATTTGTTTCATTATAGGCATTCTTTGTTCATTCCTGGGATCTTTTGCTTTATTCTTAAAGAATGACCTTACAGTATTTGCTGTATTTTATACATTAGGAAATATTATTTCCTTGGCAAGGTACAAATATTTGTATAGTTTTGTACTTATATCATATACATTTAAAAAATATTTATGTACTCGATAAATATTTGAATATTTTTGTATAGCACATGTTTTTTGATGGGTCCAGTTAATCAATTGAAGAAAATGTTTGCTGCTACAAGAATAATTGCAACCATTTTAGTATTAGTGTCAATTGCATTAACATTATTTGCAGCAATCAAGGTAAATATTATTTGAAAAGTATTCAATTTTTAAATAGATGTATTCAAATGTATTAATTGCATTAATTTTCAGTTGCATAAAGCTGGATTAGCACTGTTCTTCATTATTGTACAATCACTGGCAATGACTTGGTATTCATTATCGTATATACCATATGCTAGAGATGCAGTTAAAAAAACAGTTGAATCTTGTATAACATAAAAAATAGCAAGGAAAATATGTTAAGTGAATGAATGATTGTTAAGTCGAATAGTAACCACTTTATCATACTATGTCAATCAATATTAAGTTACTCTTTTTTCAGAAGTCTTTAATGCCATTATTTGTCATTAATTATATTTAAGTAGATTGAATTTCTACATTTTGTTTACTAGAATTATTTTTATTTTAACACGCAAAGTTATTCTTCAAGTTTACATAACCCAAGTTAAATACTTATTTACTTAAAAAAACTTAAAATTTTGATATACAAATATTTTTTGAAAACTAAAAATTAATTTATAGGATATATTTGATGATATATACCTATCAATATTAATCAATATTTTTAATGGAAAATCGAGGACCATAATGAGATAAATTTAGATATATATATACATACATATGTAGATTACATTGGATGTGAAAAAAATATTGTTGAAAATTTCAATCAATAGATCTCACATTTAAACTTGTAAACTATATCAATCAAACAAAACAAAACATGTCCTGCACAAAATTTACAATGCATAATTTATTTATAAGAAATAAGTCGGCGATTGTATTTTTATATATACTGAAATTTTTATCTCGTTAATTTTATTGTGATAAATATTTGTTATTATTAAACCATGTGAATATTTATTAATACTTATACACGTTTCATTTACTATATCTATCTACACTAATGTTATTAGTATTACCTTTCAAAAAATTATAAACAAGCTTAATGCAGGATGAATCATAACATTCATCAATATTATTGAAAATGAAATTATAAGGCATTAAAATGTTTTTATATATGCTACGTATCATTCTTTAATCTCTTCTATTTCTCAAAATGATAGTCTGATATTTAAATTTGTTATTTAAAAACAATGTTTAGTTTCTTTTTATCATTATATTTTATTTACGTAAAAACAGTAAGTATATTAATATGATTAGTTATCTTTATGTTTAATGTTTCCATAATTTTCTGATAGTGTTGAACTCATTATTTAGTATACAATATATAGGTTATATTTTTGATGATGAAGGCATTTATAGGTTATATAGGTTACCGGATAAAGACCACAAAGTGTTCTCAGAAAGTTTTAAAGGAGAATTCTTCAGTGATTAATAGACTGATAATTGTAACAATAAATATTATTGTTGATTGATAATTGAAGATTTATATTATACCAATTTAAAGAGTCGACATTCAAAGTTTAATTCAAGTTAAAATATTAAATTTAATATCTAATATTTGTTTAACTTGATTTTTTATTTTTTAACAACAAAATATTTGTCAGAACTGCGAGAAATGCTATGTGAGCTTTGTTGATATTTATTTTTTATTCAAATTATCTCACTTAAGTTCATTTTTATTTGCAGCTATAGATAGTGAAGTAATAAAGGAGATAAGCAATTCGTCTTATCTGTTATTCTGTGAATGATCAATTGTGATTTTGTGTTAGAAAATCAATGCGCAGTAATTGTTCTTCGCAGTTTCAATAAATTGATGGAAAAATGTTTCACCACTGTATAAAACGAGGGCTGTTATGCAGGAATATATACTTCAATCCGTCATTGGCAAGAAAATTATCAAAACAGGTATATATTAATAGTATTGAGAAATCTGTTTCTAATAGTCAACTTAACAGTAATAATAATTCAGACTTTATGAAATGTTTATTATAAATATTTTGTGAATAAATAAAAGTAAATAAGTAAATAAAGTTGTGTAGCTGATATTGAGTTAAAGTTATTCAAATTTGTTTTTACAGAATGTACCAAGCAATGAAAATTCTGCTGAAAAAAAATCCGTAGAAACTTCTTCGATAAAGAGAAAAGCTTTTGAACTTCTGATGAATACTTGGATGGATATAACTAGTGATAGTACAGAATATCCTGAAGTATGTGATATAGTTGTTGTTGGTGGTGGTGCAATGGGTAGTTCAGTTGCATATTGGATAAAACAAAAAGCTTATAAAGGATTAAGTGTTGCTGTTTTTGAAAAAGACTCAACGGTAAATAGTCTATTTAATATCTCACACATTAATAGGATTATAATTCAAGTACAACTAAATGAAAATTGTATGTAAATATTATTTTTAATTCAATTTTTTATAATTATAGTACTGTAAAGCATCTACAACACTATCTGTTGGAGGACTTCGTCAACAATTTTCATTACCTGAAAACATTGAAATGTCATTATATGGAGCAGAATTCATACGTAATATAAATCTACATCTAGGAGTTGCTGGAGAACCACCAATTGATGTTGATTTTCATCCAAAGGGTTATTTGACGTTGGCTACTGAAGCTGGAGCAGAAACATTGATTGATATCTCTAAACTGCAAAACTCTTTAGGAGCAAAAAATACGATTTTGAATAAGAAACAGATGGGACTTATGTTCCCATGGCTAAATACCAACGGTATTGCTGTTGGTTGTTTAGGGTTGCAAAAAGAAGGATGGTTTGATCCATGGTCTTTATTACAAGGATTTAAGAAAAAAGCTATATCATTGGGTGCAAAATATTATGATGCAGAAGTGACAGGATTTCAATTTGCACCAGTTGATGGTGTTCTGAGTAAACACACGGAAACTGGTTTTTTTGAGAAACCGAATAAAATTATTGTAATTACAAATAGTTATTAAATAATATAAAAATATTCATAATATGACATTTGATCCTTTTTCAGGTAAAAACTAAAAGTGGTGAAACAAAAATGATTAAATTTGCTTTAGCTGTTGTTGCAGCTGGTGCTTACAGTGGACAAATTGCAGAAATGTTACGAATTGGTTCAGGTACAGGTGCATTAGCTGTACCGTTACCAGTTGAACCAAGGTAATGAATTATTATCTAATTTCATTTTCCATATTTTCAAATTTTATTATCAATTCATTTTAGAAAGAGGTATGTTTATTGCTTCCATTGTCCTGAAGATACTGGTTTGAATACTCCTTTGACAATTGATCCCACAGGAACTTATTTCAGGTTTATTCATTTATATATATGAGAAAATAATATATTTTACGAATTTATTAAGTAATGGAAATTTATATTTTTAGGAAAGATGGATTAGCGGGAAACTATATATGTGGTCAGTCTCCTTCAACCTGTGAAGAACCATGTGTAGATAACTTAGATGTAGATCATGAATATTTTGATAATAAAATTTGGCCTGTATTAGCGCAACGTGTTAAAGCGTTCGAAAATTTAAAGGTACTGTTTTGAAATTTCGTTATATTCAATCAGAATATGTATACATGTTACTTTATAAATCTAGGTCAAATCATCATGGGCTGGATTCTATGAATATAATACTTATGATAAAAATGGTATTGTTGGACAACATCCAATATATTCTAACATATTTTTTGCAACTGGCTTCAGTGGTCATGGAATCCAACAATCTCCTGCAGTGGGGAGGGCTATATCAGAACTTATTATAGATGGTGAATATTTAACAATAGATTTGACAAGATTTGAATTTGATAGATTTGTACGTCAAGCACCTGTAAGAGAAGTATGTATTGTTTAGTATTCAATTTGTTAAGTTTCATAGCAATATCAAATTTCTCACAAGTGAGATATTGTAAAAAGTATGTATATAAAAACAATGAATAAATGTACAAATATTTATATTTAAATTTTAAATACAACAACTATATTCAAATTGAAAAATTTATAGTGTTCTTCAACACATTGTATTACGAATCACAAATACAAATATTTCAATGACCATTGTCGACAAATTTGCTCCTCAGAATATAAATGATTTTTTTACAGATACATGGTTTTCCATAATAGAATTTTCATAATGTAATTACTGAAATACAATCTTTATATGAATCATTTTTCCTTTTATTTTGTTTAACATTTTATAATATGTTAAAAGGTGATAATAATGAAGTCATTTAAACTGTTGAGGAGGTGGACCAAATATACTACCACTTTGTTTATTAGCTGTTCGTGATGGAGCAAAACCCAATATTTTTTGTATGTTCTGAAAAAAAATTAATTTTATGATTGATACTAATAAATTATTGTTATTATTTTATTCTATTTGTTTAATACTCACTTGTCTAATACTCATTGTGCAAAGTATGTACAGAAAAATAAAAGAACATTCGGTGTAGTCATCACCAGGAATATTTCTATGCGACAATCCTTGAATCCAACTAATTGGAACAAATGGTAGCCTTGCGACAACTCTACCATCAAATATACTATTAAACATGCTTAATAATGCAGTGAATGCAAAACCAATAGCGAACATAGATTTCATTTTTACAAGTGATAAATCTCTGTTATTATTTTTAAGTCTTTCTTCCTCTCGTTCAATTTTCTTTTTCTGCTGCTTATCTAGAGAATCTCCATGCGCTTCTTTTCTCTTTTCCACTGTAGAAAATTTTGGAGCATAAGAAACAAGATTAGTGAAACAATATTATTGTATTAACATAAAATGTTATCAAAATATTGAAATATTTATACATTTTTTACTCTGTTTTTCCACTTCTGCTTTAAGTTTTTGATACTTTTCTGTCCTATATACCATTAACCATGTCAGTCCTAAAATATGAAAATATTAATGAATTACAAGTAGAAATGAGTGAATTACAGAAAATATAACCTAAAAGTAAAATACTAAATATTACCTTCGCCTAACAAAGCTGTACATACACTAATAAATACGATTAATATTGTATCAGCCCACATTATTTAGGTCTCACTTATGACTTTTTTAATTTACAATTATCAATTGTCAACTTTACATTGAATATCACATGCGTGATATTCCAAAACGGTGACGTCGACGTGACGTGACGTTGTGTTTCACGAGCATTCAATATATTGTAGGGACTACACTTCGGCTCTTATCACTGATTCAACCACTGCACTAAAATAAATACATTTATTAAAAATAGGATAATGATTTTATTCGATAAAATTATAGATATTCCATTAAGCACAAAATATAAAACGTTAAAGCATTGGAAATTTTCGTGAATTCTGAACTATGAAACAATGTCTTATGAATTACTTAAGAGAGCTTTTATTTCAGATTTACGTATTGGGAGATGGTTAAAGTATGTTTTTTATTTAGTTTAATTTCTCTCAGTAGTTTATTTTTCTAGGTTTATGTTTATAATATTTTAAACATCATGAGAATCATAAACGGCCGTGAGTTTTATACAGTTGAGCACGATTCAAGTCATCTGATTGATACTAATATTGTCTCGATTTCAATATTTTTGATACAGTTGAGCCGATATTTAGATTATTATTAAAGTGAACTCTGTTTGTTGGTTAAATATGAGGTCAAATTTTGTTTCAATTCAATATTATCAATAATAACAAAACATACAGTTGATATTTGAAAAAATATTAAATTTTTTTATAAATGGCGGTGCCAATCAAAGTTCCTTCTTAAAACACTGTCTAGCGTGTGGCGCTACTAGCGGGTTTAAATGAATTTCTTATGAAATTAAAAGAAGTTCGATTGTGACATTCTGAATGATTTTTTAATAAATTTACTGATAATAGGAATTATACGCAAATTACAATGTCGCTCGTAAATAGGTAAATAATCTGCGAGATATTGCTTTGTTTTTTTTCTCAATGTACAATTGTTAATCCTGTTATAAAATAAATACCGAAGTTTGCTTTAATTAATAACCTATAAATAAATTTTTTACTTTTCTAGTTTTCAAACTATATTACGTTCATCAGTGTCACTGAATTTCACTCGGAATTATGGTATCACAAAATATAAACCCAAAGCATGGGAGAAAGATGGTGTAAAGTATGGATTAATAACATACTATCCAAGGTAATCTTTCTATTCAGTTTACGCAAACTTATCGGTGTGATTTTCAATTATAACTGACTGCGTGTTATAGGCATCCAAATCATGTAGATCCACCAATAAAACCAACAAAGTTACTTATGGTACAACGAGTGAAACCCTATAAAGGAAATCCTCGTTGGGATAAAAAAGTTATGGATGACATAGGATTAAATCGTGTGGTAAATTAAAGTAACAAAACATAAGTAATTCAAATTTCGATATACTTTATTTTTCAACAGGGTAAGGAACCAGTAATTGTGAAAAATACTCCAGAAATGTGCGCTCTGTTATGGAATATCAAGCATCTTATTAAAATTACTCCGATCGAGTTACCCGAGAACCTGCCTAAAGAAGCAGATTCTGTCGACACTTATTTGCACGAAAATGGGAAATTATATGTTTTTCCAAAAGTTAAAGCTGAACGCGAGCAGGCAACCGAAGAGTTTATAAATAATAAAAAGAAATTCGATGGCGAAACAATGGCAAGGATGTTGAGGTTAAAATGGTTGAATGGAAATGTTTGAATTAATTATAGTTATAAATAATAAAAATAAATTTTATCCATAGTTGAAATAATTATACGTTAAATATCATAAACAGCTTTAATAAGCATAACTTTTTTTACACATGTTTTCTATGCACATTCGAAAATTTCGTATTGTAAAGTGCTTAAAGGAATCTGTTGAACAAATAGTAAGTATACTTTATTTGCATCTTGCTTAAAGTCACATGATCACTTTACATCTTACTAATAATAATGTTCAATTTTAGAGCAGATTTTCAGTTGCTTACATTATTATTCTCGAATAATAAGAACTATAGTACATGGAAGATGAGTGCCGCGTCGGGTCAGTCGTGCGGACCTACGTTAATTTTGTGGCATTAACGTAAATCGAAAATACACTATGCTTCGCAAAAACAAGTTCTTTGCCTTGTATCGCATAACGAGAGTAAAGATCGAATTACCGCTTCCAAAACGCTCTAGGCCATAGTCTCCACGATGGAGTTAATTTGTCGAATTCAAATAGGCTTAACTACGATGTAAGACGTGATGAAAATTTACTGCAGGATGTATTTTGAGATCTGTCGTATAGGACTAAGAGATCTAAATTCAATTTGTAAACCTAATACCACCTCTCTATTCATACGTTTACAATCTATTGAAACAGACCATCGTACGTTCGGATAGAATTCAAAAATCTTTAATAACATGAACATTCTGGAAGTCTTAATAACGAAGAGACGGTGATTCTTATAATTCAACGATTCTCATTAGGATGAACTCGACCGTCTGCGACTACGGAGTTTCCAAAATCTCCTATCTCTGGACGTATGATGAATTGAGATTGTATTCTGCGGCTTGCTGCTCTTCTCGGGCATGTACATCCTGAGGAGCCTCGCCGCGCGCTCCTCCTGCGAGCGGTCGGCCGACTTGCCGCTGAGGAAACTTATCAGCTTCATACTTCGACGTTTGATTCTCAAGCGATTGAGGAAGTTCATTTCCGACGTACCGGGCGGACTCTCGTTCCGTCTGTCCGTTGACTCGTTGAGCTGCTTGGTCTTCCTCTCGAGCAGCTCCATCTGCCTGCGGCGCTCGTTCTTCCGCTCCGCGGCGAGTTCGGCGTTTCGGTTGCTCGTCTCCTCGGCGCGCAGTGCCACCGCCTCGAGCTCCCTCAGCCTTTCGGCCTCCTTCGAGCTCTTCTCCAGCTTACCGTCCTCGTCCACGTCCGACAGCTTTCTATGAAGGTCGACGATCTTCCGTCGGAACTCCTCGTCCTCTTGGCTGAGCTTGGCGAATATGCTCGCGCGGTCCGCGCCATCGGCGTTGGTGCCGACGTTCTTCGCCGCCTGAAACCTCTGTCACCACCATCCGACCTCGTGCTTCCCGCTGCCAGGCGAGTCCTCCTCCTCCGGCAGTGGCTCGAGCCTCCGTCTACCCAGGAAGCACCTCAGCGAGCCAAGATTACCGCCACCCAGCAGCTGCTCCATGTTCAGCTCCGGCAGGCCGCAGTCCTCGCTCTCCGACTCCTGATCCTGATAATCGTCCGCCGATAGATTGAGACCATAGTTATCCTCGCCGGACGTGCCGCTATTGCCGTTCGGCGGCGGCTAAGGAAGTCAGGCACAGCTCGGACTAGTGATTCTTTGCAAACAGAGGGCAAGCGTTGTCATGCATTTAGCGTGCGAAGCTTATAAGCTAATTTTGTTTTTTTTTTCTTGTTCGTTTAGGCCGTCGATTGAAGGTACAGGCGCAATCACTCACTCCTATTCGCCAATTATCTATATCCATGGTACATGCGCGTAAATAATAATCATAACGACAACGCAGAGTCCGAGTCGTGTTATCTACAAGCAAGCTTTCGTTAGTGAGAAAGAAAAACTAATTTTCCTGTTGCAGACGATGAAAGAAAAAAACGAAATGAAATTGCAATCAAATCGACAAGCATACTCGTGGTTGAAAATTATGAGACAAGCGACAAGTGCAAAGACCGTGATCGTGTTATACTGTCGCAATCGTAACGTGTGATCTTTAAACAAGAGAAATTTCGTCAAGGCGATCAGTAGCCGGTACCTTCGCGGTAAGTGTTATCGCGCGTGACCGATCATTACCGAATTCGCGGAGAAGCTCTCGTCGTCCGGCCCTCCCGAGGTTGGCGTACCCCAGATGTCGTCCCCCGACGTGGCCCCCGACGTCGTGCCCTCGTCGTCGTTCGGATCGAGCGAGAACTCTGTCCTCTCCGGTGGCACCGGCGGCTGCAGGAGGTAACCACCCACACCCTCGCCCAGCTGCTCCAGGAACACCATCTTGCTGACGACGTAGCTGCTAGCTCGCGCCGTCCACGCTCTCAAACCTGTGGGCGGTGATTCCGTATCCCGATTATCCTCGTCCCCCTGTTCGTCCAACTCGTCGTCCTGATCCAGACTGCTCATTGTCCCAAATCTTCTAAGAGCTCTGTTCAATTGGCATTCGCGATTCGCGGTATTACGGACTGATTAATTTAATGGCTAGAGAGGGTGGCGTACAGTACAAGAGTGCGCATTCTCGTCGAATCGAAAGTCGAAGATTCTTCGAGTTACTATTTTTTCTCAACGGGTTTTTTTCGGTCGATGGTCCGTTGCTCTTTCGTACGTAAACGTTATTCGCCATGGGCGATCGCTTTTTCGCTTCTTCTTCGATAATTAGTGTTTTCGAAGATTTTACATGTTAACTTTAAAATTATTTCCCGTATTGCGTCCTCTGATATTATTCTGTGCAAACCTCATGCCACAGAGTTTCAATGTTCGATAAACCATTTTCTTTCTCTAGTCTGAATACGAAAAGGCAGTTCAGAAGTTGCGCTATTTCTTAAACTCTTCCCTCAAGGCTGTTTCTGCATTCCACGAAACTTTCGCTACATATTGCTGGCTCTTCTCCTTTCAAAAGTTTTCAGGCTATCTGCATTTCAAGGGAATTGATATTTTGATACTTTATTCTCTTTTGCTTGGAAAATTTATGTTATTGTAACGAGAATGCATAATAATTATAGCGGTAACATAAAAATATCGTAATTTGTAAAAATTCTGAGCACAACTACGATCTATCGAAAAATCTAATTACTCCAACTATAGTTTAAAAAAAATGCTGAAACACTCTTAAAGAGGCAAATACATTAGAGAATATTTGTAAGTATACGTAGCGTTACTAACGGGAAACTGCTTTTCTGAAATGTCGATGTTGTTAACATTATTTTGTTTACTTGGTCTGTACGGTAGCGCAAGTATGTTCTATAGAGAATAAGCAAACTTTTTATAAGATAGAAATACATTACGGTGTATCGGTAATAGACGTCAAAGAGATTTCGCTATCTTATCGAGTCGTTACAACTAGAAAAACTTTTCTAAAAGATAACAAGTAATACATCGTAACTATAATATAAATAAAACTATTTTTCTATCTAAAAGAATCTCGATAAAGTATACCTTTTGTAACACTTAATTATCTAAAATTTACCACAAATATAAAATGCGTACTCTTGCACCATACTATTCTATACGATAAGGAAATATTTTAATCGATAATTAAATTACTACCGAACGACAAGCACTTTACCTATAAGGCGGTTCACCGTCGCAGTCGAGATCGTCTTCGCTGCCGTCTTCCGTATTGCCGTCCGCCGGCGTGTAGTTGGGACTGTTACGGCCAGGACTGTCGTGAAGACCATTCCTCAAGCGGTGCCTCGTGCAGAGATCCGGCGTGGGCGGCACAACAGAGATCTTCGGCGGTAATGGCGAAAACGGATCCCTCGTCAGCGGGGGTGTCGGGCATCCTGACCTAAAAAATGCACCTTTCACTCTCCTGCAAATATCGTCTATGAATAAACTGTTATCGCAGGGGTGAGCGAGAAAGAGGAACACTCGACGTCCCGATTCACGAAACCGACGAAAATTATCGACTGGAAATAATTCTTTTTGCGTTCGAACGGAGGTTCGTGGCTTTAAATAAAGGATTTATTTTCATCAAGGTCGAATCACCTGTGACATCTCCTACATATATTGATCGATCCGGACGATGAATTCTCCTTTGACAGCACGTGACTGCCGTTCTTTCTGGGAGTAACGCTGGTCGATTTCACGGTACTCAAACTCGCGCTCGAGGTCGTGCTCTGCTGCTCGAGGTCGGAATTTATCGTCGTCGATTCCTCGGTAACGGTCACCTGGGTAGCGCAGTCTATGTTCTCCTTCGGCGCTCTCGCGGCCAGTTCCTCGGCCGTCCACTCCTCTAGAGGGCCCTCGTGATCCGGTGGCGGGATTTGATGCGAATTCCGCACCCACTGGGCGAGGTGATTGTTCTCTTGCGATTTTTTCAATATTGACTCTAAACGTTCTCCCGACCTCAAATCTTTGTCCGCGTCCGATTGCTCGGTCCTTGGAGGCACCTATCAAATAGAATCGAATTTTTATAAAATATGAAAGTCGAATAACGAAATCTACAAGTACCTGTGGACTTTCCGTGGATTCTCTGATAGTGGTGAAATTGCTACCGGTGATCGGACTCTCCTCTGGACTTCCAATACTCGGCGTTCCACCGTATCCTGTATTCACGTAGATACTGAAACAAACCGGAGACGTGAGATTTACCTTCTCGGAAATTTTCGAATCGATTTCTCACATTTGACGTTGTAGGAGATTATGCCAAACTGCCTTCAATTCTGGACTGGGCGCTCTCAGAATTAAAACTCTTCTTCGAGGACGGCTATGTGGACTGCACCCTCCGCTGTTCGATATCTCGACGTGACCGTTTTCCATGCTACCGTTCGGACTGATCGACACTTGCAATCTGAACTCGGTGGGCCTTTTTCTGACCGTGAAACAGGCTTCCGCGATACTGGACAGTCGAAGAGGTTCTTCGGTGACGAAGAGGACGCGGTCTCTGGACACGCGCGCGAACACTAAAAGATCCGTCAACAACAGAGCCCAGGATGGTTGCAATCGAGCTCGTCCCTCGACTTTTGCTAGAGCACCACCGAAGAGCCTGCGGCACGAACAGAGTAATCAGGACGATCACAAAATACTTAACCCTCCAATACATATGACTATACAAGCAGTTTATAACAGTTAGAGCAGTTTATTGCAGTTTTGTTAAGTTTATTTCCAAATTAAATATTATGAAACAATTCAAACTGTTTTCATCCATCAAATATATATTTAGCAATAACAAAACGCAAAAAAAAATTGTCTCTGACTGCCTATCTGTTTTTTCAACACATTTGCTGCCAAGGACGAGTGTACTCGTCCTACTTAAAATATATTATAACATACAGGCTTTTGAATTAGCAAATTTCTTGCGGCTACAAACATAAATATAAATATGTCAAAAAACTAGAAAAAATACTATAAATAAAATTTTTTACAAAACCAACAGGGAAGGGTTGGTAAACAATAACACTCAAAATATGAATGGCAGTGGAATTTAGGCTTGGCAGCGAATGGGTTAATTTTGTTTCTCTTGTAATATGTCGTATTGTTATTAAATAGAGCTATTTTCACCGGAAAACTATTTTTCTTTTTCAATAATTGATGCAGTAAATGGGTTAAAAAATCAATCGATCAACGTTTCAACTAACCATTGCCTACCAGGCATAGCCAGAGTGAACGGTTTACACCTCGCGAACACGAGTCTGGATTCGACCTCTTGCAAGCTCAGTAAAGGCCTTCCAGTGTCGCGGGGAGGTTCCATGACACCGGCGTTGGCTGTCGCTTCTCTATACCCATGCGCGAGGTCCCTCGCTTGCTGACAATTCCTCGGGGACGCCAGTCCCACCAGTCTGGTCATCTCCCTGGAAACCCAGCCGACGGTTATAACGACTCGACGAGGAAGGAGCGAGCTACGAACCTGTAATGCTCTAGGGGAAGCATGAGGACGCCGGTGAGGTCGGGTCGTCGTTTGTGTGGCACGGCGGGTTCCGAGACTAGCTTAGAAAATTGCGTGTTTCGTCTGAGGGCGACGAGCAGGCAGCAGGCACGTTGGAGGCCGCTCAGGTATCGCCTGTAGGCGGCCGTCAGTTTTGGCACGCGGCAGAGGTAGCTGTCGACCCCGCCGCCCTCGTCCCTTATCTCCTCGGAGAGCTTGATGAGCTCGTCGAGATTTTGAAAGAGTATCATGTAGTCCGCGGCGGCGATAACGTCGCGCCTCTCGGTGAGGGGCGTCATGAACCGAGTCTGACCGCTCTTGAGGCTGCTCCAGTAGCGGGTCTCCCGCACCGCGAGCTCCTCCTCCGGCGGCGCGTCCGGCGCCAGGCTCGGGAAAACCTGCCGCACGACAAATCATTTTTTTTTTTTCACAATTCCGCGAAGGTCCTTGGACTCTTCTCGCGACTCGAGCCAAGCTCGACACGGGAGTCAACCCGCATGGATGATTGATACGAGAGATTGTCGAGATCGTAGCCGACATCGCGACCGTGCAATTCAGAGTTTAATTCAATCGCGATTAATTTTTCAAGGAAAAGAAAAGTAGCGTGCGAAACGTGACTGTGTAACAGTTTGAATGCACTCGAAGCGAAATCAAGATCGATCTCGGCCATTAAAGCGATAGCGTATCGCGACCGAATACGCCCCCCGTTAGGAGCTCCCACGGATTATAATTAACTCGTGTGTGTAAAATGAAAGGATAAAGGGGTGAAATAAATAATCGATAAACAAATGCTCGTTTGAAACAAAACTTGTTGACAACAAAAAAAGGCAACCGAGTAAAATACAAAACATGACGATCGCAAAATAAGTTAACGCAAGGTGCGAGGCATCGGCGTTCGGATGCCCGCGAGAGCCATACAAAGTACACGCCTACATCGATATAGAAAATCGGAAAGCAATGTAATAAAACTGACCTTGTAGCACGGTACGAAGGAGGACAGAGAGAAAAATTTATCGAGCCGCTGAGCACGCGACGGGGCATATCACCCGATTACATGTTTACGAGGTCTTCGATAGCCGCGAGATCTAATGACAAGAGTTACACAATTGGGTTAGCTCGCAAGATCGTTCTCGTCCATTTTTTGTTTTTCTTCGAAAAGTAGGCAAAGCTCGAATCCTCACTCTCTTACTCTTTTTTATCTTAAGCGCTGCCACACTCATAAATAATAGATTAAATTGAAAAATTCAAACGACGCTTAAAAATTAACAACACTCCTCGAGTTCAGTGCCGATAACGCAGTTTCGTCTCGCGTCGGTCTATCATTGGTAATATCGATTCGAAAACGAAAAGTATTAAACAAGTCGACGACGAGAAAGCGAAAATAAGAGAAAATAAATAAAATAATTTCTTAAATTTATTTTGATTGACGCATCTCTCAGCCCAACGGCGGCTCGTGCAGGGAGCAATGCCGATTAAAATACATCTCCTTCGCGATGAATATATATATTACTACAATATCACATGTTCAACGAACCTCGAAGAGGTCCCGTCGTTTCGCAATGCCCGCTGCGCGAGACCGCGCTGATCATATACAAAAGACTACATAATAGTGTGCATTCGAACGCAATAATTACAAAATAAATCTCAATAGTGTCCTATACGTAAACGCAAATGAAAAGACAAAAAGAAAACAAAACGATAATTTTCTTGAACGCATCTTTCTCTCTCGGATCGTTTTCGTTGCTCTTGTATTCTACCTCTCGGTAAACGCAAAATCAAAAAAGTACATTAAGGGAAACTTTGGAGAGTCTCTAGGGATCGTGTATGGGGGGGTTGATTTATGCATTTTCTTTCATCATATGGGATACGAGGTAATCTTAAAAAAACAACATTTATTAAATGGCACTAAGTTTTGCGGTTCTTTGTCGTTCGGTTTCAGACCAAGACGCCCGTACCGACCTCGGCGCTGAACGCGACCGCGTGCTGTGGCTGCTGCTGCTGCTGCGGATGCTGTTGCTGTTGACTATAGGCGCCGACGATTGGCGGCTGAAGCGTCACGTTGACCGAGCTCGGCCTGTGGGTCGACGCGTGGGTACCAGCCTTCCGGTAAACCTCCAGGACGAGCTGATTCGTCGCCTCCTGTATCAGTTCGAGGATCTCGTCGCGCGGCCTCGTCACGACGTTCGTCGTCTCGACGAAGACGACGTAATCGCCGGGCTTGAGGCCCGAACGCTCCGCCGGACTTCCGGGGTCCACGCGCTCCACTCGTGGCGGTCTCCCCCACGATAAAGAGAATCCCCATGGTATCTGTAACGATCGAATTCCTACGATTAGATCTCACCTCGAATTTACGGCGAAGATTGCTTTCTTCCAGCGCGGAAACTCGAGAGGCGATTAAAACAATTTCGTAGGGCGGCTATAACGATAAAGTTAAACGGTTCCATCCTGCGAGCTTCTCGCGTAATCGCCGGTCTAATTGGCCGTGCGCCAATTCAATCTGTGTTATTGATCGAATACCGTAGTCTCGAGTGGCTACTTAAATTTGAAAATGCGATTGGCATCGCGTACCAGATTAATGGAGCTCTGTCTTATCAATCTCCTGGTGACTGTACAGGGCGTTCTGCCGCCCCTGGCGGTGAATCCGGGATGAAGGGGCAACCCGGTCAACGGATCGACTGGCTCGAGCTCGAGGTGCCTCAGGTACGTCAGATCGTCGGCACCGGAATTGTTATTATCTTGCTCCCCGTCTTTCGAGAGCGGTGGAGAAACTACGCAATCTTGGGGTACTCCCGTGTACGGGGTGCTCGTGTTCCGTCCTGATCCAGCTTCCAGAGGGTGCCATGTCGCTTCCTGAAAGCACAGACAATTCTATTTTAATCTCTTTGAAATTTTTCGATATCAATTTTTTCGCGAAAGCTCGCGTCAAACGAGTAATGTCGCGATATCTCTTTCTCTCTGTAGCCAAACTAGAATTTCGAACAAAGGAATCGAGTTCAATTATTTCACCTAGGACTTTATGAATTCTTTCTGTGCCCTCGAAATTTTTCAACAACGAACGCAGTCCTACCGATCTCGTAACATTGCGGACAGACCCGAATGGCTGTATCGATCGAAAGTAATTTGGCGGAAAAACAAATCTCGACGGTCTTTATACGTATAGAGAAGGAGTTACGTAAGTCGGCTTTTGGGTGGGTGCGCGCGTGTATACAGTCATCGGGATCGCGGCTCTCTCGGCAAGAACGCGGTACGCGTTGCCAAAAACATTCTTACGCGCCGCGCGAATCGATACATTCGACAATACGTTCATGCGCCGTTGTTTAAAATCTGGAACTATCGATGACCGAGACTGCTGCTCTTTTTTTTCCTCGTAGGCACGGACGAGCCAATCTCTCGCAAATTCGATACAAGATCGACGCTCGATCGCAACCTCTCCCGACATCACCGATAGAGAGTATAATCGAGTTGCACGAACCACTGAAACGTCTCGAGTTTATAATTAACCCAGTTTACGCGGCACGGTGATTAGCAGTTAACTCCGGTCGATCGGATCGTCCGGGCGCGGAGTCGATCAACTATTCAATCGACAGGCGCACGATTAACGAAGCACGCGTGCAACGGGGAGTTATCTCTTACGTGTTCGTTGTCGCGAATGGTCTCTCGTCGATGGTCGTTACCGCGATTGGCAGGATCTTCATCACCCGATAGATCTTACGGTCTTCGGTTTAGCAGAACGTGAATATCTTGAGGAGAACCCCGGCCACGAAGAAGGCGACGCAGTAGATCGCGACGACGATCATCTTGCACCAGCGTGGACGCGCGCGGACGGCTTTTAGAGCACCGGTGTAACGAGAAATCGAGGATCGCGAAGCGACATGCGACGGGGAACGCGAACTGGTTCGCGGTCAAGAGTCAAGTGCGCTCTGGTCCGCGCGGGAGCGTTCTCCGTCGTCGATGTGGCGGCGGCCTGGCGGCTCGTACGGCCCGGAGGGGTGCACGCCTGCCGACCCGGGGTAGTGGTGGTAATTGGTTTAACCCTGACCTTAAGCGAGAAGACTTATAAATCGCCAATGTCGCGAGACACGCACTACCGGCTTCGGGTTCGATCCCCGTCTAATCTCGATGCACGCGCCTCTCTTCGATCGTTCAACCTTTTTTTTCCCTCGCCCCTCTCTCCTGCCCTGACGCCCCTTTTGTTTTTTTTCGCCCTGGGTGACCGCGAACCCCGGCTAGTCGGCGAGACCGCAGGCGCGCCTCGATCGAATGCGCCGGGCGCACGCAAAAAATAAAAGAAATACGTATAATCTGGTATGAAATTTTCTATTTCGGGAGTATCGATTCGGGAGGATCGGGGAGTCGTCGAGACCGCATGGGGTATCGTCCGCGAATAGCTCCGCGGGTAGATAAGCCCCGCGATGACGCACCAGCCAGGAAACTTTCGGCATTACGATAACACAGACGCTGGGAGTCGCACAATGGCGCAAATTTATGCAAATTGCGAGAACGAAACGCGGAACGCCGAGCTAATCGCGCTGCGTAATGGGATTTTAATTGCAGAGTCGATTATACAATCTAATTGAATTTTCACGTAATTAATTTTCCGTACATTTTCTAATTCGGTCGACGCGGAACGCTTTTTTTTCACCGTCGACTGTGCAATTCCATTCGCGCGAATCTGCATTTTAGATTCCCCGTGTTTTTTTCCGGCTTTGCGCGCGCAAATATTGTTTCTCTAGAGGGCAAGCGAAATCCTATCGTAAAAATTTCATTGAGCGCGTTAATCCTCCAGGCGATAGCTCGCCGTTTCTCGCACCTGCCCGCGGCTGAATTTCGAGCCGGGGAAAAACTCTAAAATATTTACCTTGTCCTGGGAAAGTGGCAGGGGCAGAGTCATGCAGCCTAGGAGCTCGCTACGTCTGAAACAGGAGAGAGAAAAAAAACGAGTTAGGAAGAAAAAAAACGTGCAAGATAAACCTGTCATAAATTTAACGCCGTGACTAAATTCGTTCGCGGTTAAAAGGATATAAATTTTCTCGAGTCCGTGTGCGTGTGTGTGTGTGTGTGTGTGTGTGTGTACGAGATTTTGTTTGCTCGCTGCGAGAGGGGAGAGGGGGGGACGGTGTCCTCGAAGACACCGAGAAGGATTCGAAGCACGGGATTCGTTCCGCGAACGGCGGCGGAAGAGGCATGCGGATGTGACGGTAATGCACGTGGCCGGACGACGATGCGCGTGCGCGCCGAGAAACGGGAATCGATTCCCCCTTCCCCTATGACGTTCGCTCTCTCGGCACCGTTCCCTCATTCCTGGAAAATTAGTCGGTCTTCACGCGAATGGACCGTTTATTTAACCGAAGAGTGGAAACCCCAAGAAAGTAGAAAAGAAGAGAGAGAGAGAGAGAGAGAGAGAAGTAGGAGATATCGCGTGCGGGGGTTGCCGGAGTCGATACCGCGTCGATCCCGACCTCGATAAATCATTGACCGAACCTCCCCGTTCCCAATTCACGAGGAATCGTTTCGCATGAATCCTTAACGACGGCACGGCGTATGCAGCTGTTGCTCGAGTCGGAGTTAGACGCGTCCTAGGTACGATAATTTATTTAACGATCGGGCGGTTCGAAAAATATCTTGCCCGCGCGATAATCGCGCTCCGAATTGCGCCATTAAGCCGCCAAAGAGCGAAATAACGTCGCGGATGAAACCCGCTTGTGCATTTACATCGGAGAATCCGGACTCCGCCACGGGTATACCCAACGCCGGATGATCGTAACTCTTGACCCATATAGACCAGTCCCGCTTCCCGAATGACTCTCGACGCTCGTTTCGCTCGGATGTATTTGCGATAACGTCCTCCCCGATTATACCAAACTCTTCCAACTCGCGAATAACTGCCGAAAAACTACTTTCTTCTCTTTGTTTTTCTACTTTTTATTACTCTTTTCGTTTCAATTTTCCTCGGCCACGGCTTTTCGGTTTCCATCGATCGCGATATTTATAAGTTCGAGGACTCTTACGTAATCCTTTTTCTTTCGACGAAGAATTAGGTAATTAAGACTAATTCGAATGCAATTTAATTTCAACAAAAACAAAACGAATGCGCAACGTCATCGAGTTGAACGAACACTCGAGTGAGCAGGTAAAATTTTCGTGTTGAACAAACACGAGTAAAAGTTACGTTCGCAACGAAAACGTAAACACGGCTTAAAACATTTTAGAAGTAACTTTGTCGCGTTGAATAAACTTTGAATGAAAATGTGAAATTTCAATGTTCGGTCGACGTTGTAAAATTATGACGTAAAATAGACTCGTTACATAAAAACGTAAACAACTCACCTCGCTCGGCGATCTCTGTGCCAAACGGCGATGTCCAAGGACGTGGGCCTCCCGTTGCAGTTGTCGTTAGCGGCGGGGCAAGGTAGTACCAGGGTCTCGTGGAAAACCGGATTCGGTGTCGCCCTGTGCACCGCTGTCCTCTTCACGACACCCTCGCCGTTCGCGTTCTTGACGCTCGCTTTGACGTACGCGTGAATCGGACCCTCGTACGTCCTCCGCAAATCTTTGCACCTTATCACTGCACGCGGGGGGAAGGAAAAAAATGAGGCAAATAAACAGCCATTCTCGAATAAAATTAGATCTAAATTAGAGACCCTAATGAATTTTTAACGCGCTCCGCGAACGCCACGTGAAATTGATTCGCATTCCAGCGGCACGGCGTCGATAACGGTCGGCCGTCATGCGTATCGCGCGCTCGTTGCGTTTCGGCTAATTCGCCCCTCCGATCGTCCAATTAACGTGCCGCCGGCTTCGCGACACGCGATAGCAAAAAAAGAAAAATTCTCCGCTCGTGGGGGGAGTTACATAATAGCTGGCCGAGCGGGCAAACGTGTCGATTCGGTTTTTGGGGGTTAGTCGCGTGCGTTCGGCGGATCTCGACTAGAGCACCCCCCCTTCGCCGGGGTGGTAGGGCGCTTGCGCCGAGAAGCTCTCGTCGCGCTATAACGCCATCGGTAAACGTCGACGTTATTTTTACGGTTACACTGACTCCCTCTCGCGTTCCAGCCGCGCGCTTCGACGGGACCGCGTCAGTCGGTTCGACGCTCGACTCGACTACTGACCGACCGCGTCCCGAGAACGCACAACGCCGCGTTTCCGTTCAACGAACCGTGGAAATCGAGTAAATGTGTCGAGGGGGGCTCGTTACGACACGCTCGACTCGCCGATCGATCCGAAATTCGAGCATTCCGTGAGTTCTTTTCCCTCGAACGACGAGACGATCGCCGCGACGCGAGAATTCCGCGAATTCCTGGCTCGCTGGCTCTCTAGCTTTTCGATGGGTAAACAAAGATGGGGCGAGTTGAGCGGTGCATATACGCGTGTCGGAATTCGGCCGAATCGTACAGTGCCTCCCCCGTTCGTCGAACGAATCGCGTCAGACGGTCGCATATACACACCAACATAGCGCGCGCAAGTCGTCCGAACAATGCGGCACTCTACTACTGACCGAGCAACGTTCGGCCAGAATTACTCGATCGACCACGCGAACTATCACTCGAAAAATTTCCCTCTGCACTATGTCACGAGCACTCTCTTCCGTCGTTCACTATTTACTCTCCACGGCGAACTGTAACGTCACAAAAAATACCGTCACTGAAAAACTTTTCGAACCCCGCGACGTCGGAATTTCGGAATAGGAGCGCGAACCGACGAACGAAAAACAACGAAACGAGATGAGAATATCAAAAATTTCGCGAGATAACGAGAGGTTTTTCGCGTGTACGGTGGTCAGCCTCGAGGACGACGATGCACCCGGAGTGTGCGAGTTGCACACGTTACGCTCTCGCGACTGTCGTGAAACTCTGATCGATGATCGTCGCGTTGTTTTCGGACGCGGCTCGCAAGAGAGAAAACGAAAGAGTGGGGGGGAAAAAAAAAACGAGGCACGAGCTTACTAACCGAGTGCGAAGTGCCAGGAGCGTCTTTGGGTTACTGGCACACTGGTTTCACGGGATGCCGAGGACCATACTAACCACCCCCCGGCAGCCCTCCTCGCGTCCCTTATCACCCCCACCAGATCGGAGAGAGGCGCGCATGTCTCCTGTGGGCCTCCGGAGAGTCTCAGGGACGTCTCGGCATCGGCGGGGGTGGCTACACCGTCGACTCTCGCCCCGGTACACGCGAACTGTCCATGAAACTTGTCCACACACGTATAGAGAACCTCGCGCTCGTCGAGCCGATGCACCGCCGTTCGTTACACGCGCCGGCTACTGCATAATTGACCCCCCGCGAGGCGGCATACCTCGTCCGCGAATACTACGCTCTGCTTTTTTTTCCAAATTTAGCCCGCAGAGTGCAGCCTGAAGGTTTAACCGAGATCGCGTTTCGGCCAGAAACGGCACGGAGCTCGATAAGCGCGTTCGCGAATATATTTTCGAAACGGCCGTTAAAAACCGCGCGGAATTATTCTCCCAAGTGAAAGAGCATCGCGATCGAGTTCCGGAGTCCGGTAACGCAGCGCGGTTGATTAAACGAGATGGGAGTTTCGATTATGCATGGTTCACTTACCGCGAACGTGTATGTGATCGTTCGCCACGGAATACTCGATCTCGATGGAGCCCCGTGAATTCGTACGGGACGGCTCGCTCTCCGGACTGAATTTCAAGCATCTTCTGACTGTCGCTACCAGCGGTGCCTCGGGGGTATTCGAGACTGACGTCAGGAACGACTTGGAGCTGTAGAAGTCGTCGGTTACGTACGATTTCGGGCTATCGAGGTCCCAGGTGTTGGTCTTGCGACTGACGTCCTGCTCCTTGTGACGATCCTCGAGACTGCAGAATGAAACTTTTTGAGATATCACAGGTTTGTCGTCGAGCGTAGAGTCCAGATCGGTCTCCAGAGCGAGTTTCTTCACGTTCGGATTGATGGCCTCCATTAAACGATTCTGGGCTCCGTACGTCACTTTCTCGTTCGAGGGGCTGCTCGATCTGCGTTTTATCCGCTTGCCGTCGAAATTCTTGTCGCCCTCTTTGACGTTGAGTCGTCGCTTTCTCCGAATACCTCGCTGCCTCTTGAGAGTGAACTCGCCCTCGAGGTCCGTCTGCGGGGACGAGAAGGCCCAGGACATCGGCGAGGGGTCCTCCAAGAGCTGACTAGCCGAGGAAACCGAACTGTCGTTGTGGACGGCTTTCCCTTCGTTTCTGCACTCAACGATCGTCTCGTAAGTGTGATCGACGCTCGCCGTCTCGTCGGGTTCTCCGTTGTTCGTCGCGAAAGCGTCGCCCAGCACTTTTTTCCTCTCCTCCGCGTCACCCAGGAGAATCTCCGCCACCGTTCTTCCACCGAAATTCGCCTCTTGCTCCCTAAAATGAAATTTCAAATCGAGTTAGAGCGGGAGGGTATCGCGTCTAGGTAGCGCGGAGACAATTTCTCACCTGTTAAGAACCTCCGTGACGGTGTTATCCAAGTTCTCGTACTTGGATGAGTCTTGATCGAGCGCCAGGCTCGACAGTTTGCCCGCCAGGGGCGTCTGTTGGAAACTCGTTCTCGCGGAGCCCCGGGGACTCGATACCCTGCAGCCGACCTTCGTGTGGTACGGCGTCCTGCAGCGCGTGTGGATCTTGGTGATACGCGCGAGCTTCGGGAGGTACGAGTTCTTGGTGAATTCCGCCAGTTTCGTGTTCTCGAGCTCGCAGCTCGACGGATAGACGCGAGAATTGGTGAGATGGACCGAGCCGGCCTCCATTACGTCCTCGGGGCTGGTAGCCATCGATATTTGCTGGATGAAATCGGTCACGTGGGACTGGAGATTGGCCCGCGCCTCGTTCACGATGTTCTGGGGCAGCTCGTTGCCGTTCGGGAAATTCTTCGTTCTCGTTTTCAGGAAGAGCGTGGGGTCGGTCGGTAGGGTCAGCGCGGTCGCGCACTTGCTGCTGTCCGCGAAGAAGGTCACCGGGCCGATATCGGTGTCCACCCTCGGAGTGCTCTGATAGAAGCTCTCGGTGTTCGGGGAATCCTCCGAGTCGCGGGAGAGGGCCAGACGCTTGTTAGATCTGATGATATTTGGTTTTGAGGCCTGAAACGTCGATAACGTCTACGTAAAAGATGAACGGAATTCTTAGAGTACTCTCTTGAATTAAGACAGCGAAACACTTCAAATCGGTCGGAGTGGTAATGTACTTGAGAAGCAATTTTTTTTTTATTCTTTTAGTGTTTAAACCATACACTGAGAAAAAATGTTGTCGAACCAATTAAATCATATACTGCCAAATGGATATTTTATCGAGTGGAGTAGAAATCTTTTGGGTGACAAATTCATTGGTTGATTTAATAATTATTTTGTCAGACTGAACGATTGTTTTATCGAACTGTTAAGATATCTTCTAAGCAGTATACGAATGCATTTTAATTGGTTCAACATTTTTTCCCAGTGTAGTTTATAAACTCTCTAAATTATCGAAAAACGTTCAAATTTATAATTTCTAAATAAAACTATTTTTTTACCACCGACTTCATTGAATAAATCTTCGGATGAGACGAGTAATAATGAACTTACATGAAAGTAGGATCGCATGTCGCTCCCGTGGCTTCTGCATCTTCTCCGGCGGCTGGAGGGCCTCGCGGCGCTCCCCTCGGCGTCCTGAACAGGTGCATTGCGCGACTTTACGGTAGCCGTTGGCGGTGTGTTCGACAAGTCTCGAAAGGGCCGGCGAGGCGCCTTGTTCAGAGTGGGTGGACCGTGGGGCGTCGAGGTAGCCGCTGACAACGATCTCGAGACCGTCCACTTGAGCATTTCTGAAAGAAGCACACGTCACGTGGTTACTATAGAACGTGCTATCCCTTTATGCACGGCCGAGATCCCGCCCGATACGTGACAAAATCGCTTTCGAGAATCTTTTTTATGCACCTAGAGCCATTGTGCGGTGGATCGGCTCAAAGGTCGCGAGAAATCAAAAGGGGCGAACTATTTTTACCGGACTCGGTTCCGTCTCGGTGTAACGATATTCCGTTTGTTTTGTCCTACGATAATTGAGGGTACGGGATGCGTTTCCGTCCGAAAACAAAACCCAGGACAATTTCGTAACGTCTCGCGGCGTTAACTAAAGGAGAGATCGCTGGGAGCTCGCGCATGAGGACGGAGGAAGGAAGGGTGACATCCGTTGCGCGCCTTGTCTCGAAATCGATGGTGGGTTAGGCGCGCTTGGCTTCTTATACGGGTGAAAATAAGAATGAGATAATCGCCGGGTGCTTCCTAATTGCGCCTCGGTGTCCTTCCCGGGCGCGAGAAAAGGACGAGACGAAAATAAAAGGAGGGCCGAAAAATAACAGGAGAGTATCGCGCGATTGGCCCGGTTGACGAAAAACTGTACGAGGACGCACCTGTCGCGGCATACGGGAAACAGCGAAACAGGTGAAACGCTTTTACACACCTGAGACGGTTTTACGAGTTAACACTTGCCCACGCTAACGATTGCCTAAGTGGTCTCTAAACCGCGCCGCACCGCGAGATCTCACGACCCCTTTTTTTCTCTCTCCTCGACACTATGGCTATTCTATTTTTTTTCCCTCCGCGCTCTCGACCCGCACGCCCGAAGGAAAATTATACGCGCGTGACGGATTTATTAATACAGCGTTTTGCGGTCCGCGGGCCATCGCGATTTGATTGCCCCGGGGAACTCCGGTGTTTGCCTTTCCACGTTCCCTTTAAACCACGAACAGTTGCGACTAATTGGATACCTCTGGAAAATAACGATCAAACCCGTTCGCGCGATTTCGACGTATCGACGTTGTAAGGCGAGGTGAAAAACCCGAATTCCCGGTTATTCAATTAGCGAAGTAATTAAAGTAGAGACGAGTAAAGTTTTACGAGCGTGTGTATATATATAGTCGGCCAACTGACTCTCGAGGGTGGAAATCGTGACCCCGGGCGATTTCCTGGGGTCGATCCGGGCGACGTACGAGATCGCTCGTCATTATGTACCGCGGCTAATTGCCTCGAGCGGAAGCTCATTGTGAGGGAGCGAGTCGAGGGGCGGAGGAAAAAATCGCACGTAAAACATAAGGGCCGGGAGAGTCTGCGAAATGTCTGAGCAACCTGAAAATTGCATTCACATTCGTCCGTCCTCTATTCTCGCTCTCGCTCTTCTTGGCTCGCGACGTAGCCAGCAGGTTTTCGCTTTTAACGGTTCTCCGAAGGGGGTAAGGGAAGAGAGAGAGAGAGAGAGAGAGAGAGAGAGAGAGAGCGAGAAACAGCAAGCGAGAGAAAAAAAGGGTGGGGGTCGCGAGTTGCATTGTGAGCGGTCATAAAAATGCACTAATTTGCATACAGGGCTGTTGCCATGCCTCGCGCTCTTTTCGTCTATCCGCGTGTTATTTTTCAAACTCGTGTACGCGCTCGAATACGCGTATACAGGGTGTCTCGGACTTGGCACCGTTCTCCCAGCTAATACAGAAAGGTCCTTAAACTCTAAAAAAAAATTCTTAAATTCTCAATTTCTCCGGCAATACGAGTTCCCCGAGTTGGGTGAGTTCGTACTGGCCCATCGCAAATTACTTCCAGCCTCGTGGGCGTGTCTCGCTAGATTTCAATTTAATAACGACTCGGTATAACCGTGCGCCGTATGAAAAACTGGAAATTACATTTCACTCGGAATTTTAAAATCTTTCCACCAGGTGAAGGAACGCACCCGCTATTTTTTAGAGAGACACCCCGAGTAAACATCGGGCGCAACGTACGGGCTCGTACACGCGTACACGATTTCGCGAAATCCACGCACGTATAGGCGAGCGAGGCCAGCGGTAAAACAGTGGAGACGAGCTAGCCGCGCACCTGCCCATATGGTGCCGATGAACGCTCGACGTTGAGCCCACGACATCCATCTGGCACGCGCGACCGCGGAATACGCACTCGAGTTTTTCTCTCTCTCTCTTACTTGGTAAGATCGTGCGAGACGATCATTATCAGCGCCGATCGATCGACGCGTCTTGTCGTCGGCTTGTCGTTCGCTTCCGGTTTATCGCGCGCCAGGAAAACTCGAATTTTCCGTCCGGCCGATTATTCATGCACCACGGCAATTACGTAATCCCGTCACGGTGAGCCGAGTTCGCGAAATATCCCGGTGAATGTTTCTTTCTTTCCCTCGCCTCCTCTCTTTCCTTTTTTTCGCTCTTATTGTGCCTTTTTTTCCATTCCGGAAAGTTTCTTTTTTCGCGTCGGCAGCGGTCACGTACAGGTCCTGAGAACTGGATGGCTCGACGAAAATTCGAGGGAAACGAGGTCGAGAGGAGCGGAGGGAGACGACAACCGGCGCGAAATTCCGTGGGACGTCGAAACACGTGCATATAGTATATATACGCGGGATGGGAAGAACAAGACGATCATTATCCGACTTCCGGCTTCTCGTGGGTGCCTTTTGTCGTCGACTCGTTTTCGTGTGCCGAGGCTCGCACGACGTACGTGTGTAATAACACACGTCGCGTCTCCTAACGGCGCGAGAGCCCAAGGAAGAAGAGAAAGAGTCGAGAGGGACAATAGATCGGTAGAAACCGCAATAGGCGAAGATCGATGTAGGTCGGGTATAATTTCGCGCACTGGATCAACGAGGGAGGTTTTTCCATTGGAAAAGAGAAACCGAACGAGCGGGAGAGAGAGAGCGCGCGAGAACGGTGCCGTTGATTAGCAGTCGCGACGTAATTGGCGGGTATCGTTTCTTTTGTCGAGCTTCGCATCTGCTTATCGATTCGTTCGCGGTGGCCGCTAAATCGCCTATATATACGTTAAGTGAAAGCTGCTAAACGGGATCTTTATCGTTCGCTTTAGTGGCTTGTAACACTCTATTATTATTATACGTATATACAAACGTCTTGCATTTCGGTCGACTTGCGGAACTGGTTTCACGGTCATCCTCGCTCAATGCCCGTGACTCCTCTTCTCCGCTCTCTCTTTGCGAGATTTGCCCTTCGCGCCAAAAGAATACATATCCCGGGCGCATACATTATTGCGCGGCAATTTTCGCCGTGTGGGAAATACTCGACGGTCGTAAATACCTTTCTGATACAACCTCGTCTTTTGTCCGTCCCTCAATCCGGTTTTTTTTTCATCGGCTCCAACCGAAATATAGATTCGGGAGATATAAAAATCTTCTCATGACTCGGCGCTAGGTACAATTGAATCCTCGGCAGACTAGTTTAGCGTCCCAGAGCTCGCCCCGAGACGGCTCGAGAGAGCTCCCTATGAATATTTATGCAATTAAAGACGCGTTTTTTGAATATTCGCGATTTGCCGAAATATCTTTCAAATATTGAGCCGAAATTAAACGCGAGTTACGTATGCAAGTAGTCGAGGGGCTCGAGCGCTCTCTCTCTCTCTCTCTCTCTCTCTCTCTCTCTCGAGAAGCTTAGACCGCGGTAGTGCGTAGATTCAATTACCGCTTTTGATCGTATGGATATTTGCGCTCGTGACACGCGCCCTCGCCGTCACGTGCTGTACATCGAGTTTAAAGTTCCGCGGTCTCGCACAACGGAGGGCTTTCAGGCTATGACCGTTCATGCGTGCATTCAGAGCGTACTCGTAAAACGTTTCGAATGTCGGTGCTCGAGCGCCCGCGTAACGGATCGCCGAGCTAGACATGCGACTGCCATTTGCATAATTACGAATGAACGAATTCGTCGTTAGAGCCAATTCGGCTGTCACCCTCGACGCAGGTTAGAAAGATAGGAGGTACACACTCACCCCTCTCTCTCTCTCTCTTTCTCTCTCTCTCGCACTTCGATACTTGCGCACCTGCGACCGTTCATAGCGTTTATTAGACGCGCCCGGCAATCGAATTCCTTCCACTCGAATAACCAGCGAATTTGAAATTTAGATACTCTCGAGGCGATGGAAACAAAAAAATCTATGGGTACGGGGAGGGTTGAAAAACTCAACGTATTTGCTTAACCGGGGCCGTACATAATTCTCGTACGCATATTTATCCTTACTGGAAGAGAAAAAAAAAGGAAATTCGAGAAGGAAAAAATTCGCTGCCGGTGAATTTTTTTTCAACGTTTGATATTTGATTTGAATAATTTCCGACGGAATCGCAATTTGCCGTACACGAGAGTCGCCCCCTGCGTGCTTTTTTTTTATCCGTGGAAATTTCAATTCGTCTACACCCAGGGCATATTTTTTCACCCTTTCCCCGTTCGTTCCGCACGGCTTTACATGCGCGAAACCGAAACTATCTCTCCCCCCCCCCTCCCTCTCTCTCCCGTCCACGGTCGCTCGATAAACAGGATATATTTTTGCGCGTTTCGCTATCTCGTCGATATTACGTGAAATTTGCTCGCGCGGCACCTGCCGCGATGCAAATGGACACTGCTGTCGTGGTCAGCAGGTACGTACGTATAGAAACGCACACACGCAACGTAGGCGACCGCCTGTTTAGAGATCGCTTTGTGTTCGATTAGAGGTCGAAAACCCCTTAATAAGCTCGCCAGTGCCCCCGTCGTCGTAATTACGAGCGTGCAATAAATTTCGCTCGAGTGTGAAAGAGAAAGCGCTCGTTCTCTATAAGCTCTTCTCTCTCTCTCTCTCTCTCTCTCAGCGTGCGTGTATACAGACGAGGGGGAAGGAAGGAGCGAGAGAGCGAGAGAGAGAGAGAGATTGGTCCACCTGTGAGTACTATCGCCCGATCTGGCCGATCTCTCCCGATATACCTGGCCGACGGTACCGGCCGGCGCCGTATGGGCACACGGAACGGACAATTCCAGCCAGTGTACACAATGCACGGGGCCAATCTACGTGCCAAAATCACTCGCAAAGTGTCGCCATGAGTGGCGAAACCCCCTTCGGGCAATCCCACTGCGGAATTAACTGCGTCAAATCGTTACGACATTCCACGCCACTCGCGATTCGCCCCCCGATGTTCTACACATTCGCCGCGATTACCATATCTATTTTTTTTTTAGCTGCTCATACAATGAGAGAAATTGGCCACTCGGTAAACAGGGATCCGGTAAATTTTAATCAAACCATGCTACTTGGAGTAACTGTAAAAAATAGTTGAGTTTATTTTTTTGCTAATAAATTACAATTAGAATCTCATGGGGATGATAAAAAGTAGTAATTCTGTTTTTTTTTTATTTTTTAAAATTGATATTTCATTGTTTTTATATGTATAATTGAATTCAAAAAATATCGAATATCAAGAATTAGTCTGAATGCGCAGGGCAAATGTACGTTAAGTGACGTCATAAATTAAACTATCAAAGTTCCGATTGACTCCGATTGACTAATATCACCCGCTCGTTT
The DNA here is from genome assembly GCA_003055095.1 of Goniozus legneri. Classification (NCBI taxonomy): domain Eukaryota; kingdom Metazoa; phylum Arthropoda; class Insecta; order Hymenoptera; family Bethylidae; genus Goniozus; species Goniozus legneri. The sequence continues at coordinate 81,862 of NCVS01001416.1, forward strand.
CAACTCCCTCGGGCCTTATTGTCGCGATTGAACGACTCTCTCGCGCGCCGTAAATCAACGCGCGCGCCTCTCATCGACCTCGCGTCTCGACTTATCTTTAAATCTGCGGAGGTTTCTCGGCTTTTTTATATATTAAGCGGAGAAATAGGAACCCCGGTTTTATAGCGCCGCAAAACCACGCTGACACGGTACCTGGAATTACGTCGTTAAATCGTTAGGCAATTTTTTCCTACTTCCTTTGTGCTCGGTGCGTGGACGCGCTCCGGTATACAATCCCCGGCCCACGTGTGTCGTATTTGCGTTTAATGTATTGTAGCTTCGATACGAGACGCGCACATGTAACGAGGTTTATAAAAATCGGCTCGGTTGCTTTTATAGCTTGTAAACTGCATCCCCCGGACGAGCTAGGTGTGTTTTTCGAAGCTATCTTGACGTACGAGGACGTTAATAAAAGAAGCAAAAGAGGCGAATGAAAAGAATGAGAAAAGGGAGCGCGAGTGGAGGACCGTGAAGCGGTCGAAAATCGATCTCGCGAAATGAATAAAATGGAGCGACGGTTGAGGGCCTATCTTGCTCTATCCACTTTTCTTCTCTGTCTTTCTTTCTCTATTTCTTTCGGTGCTCTTCCCTAACCTCGCATACTTATATATAAAGCAGCGCGTCTCGTATTCGGCTCGTCTACCCCCCGAGCCTTCGGTAATGTATACTGTAAAAACTGTTTTTTAACGAGGCGGCCGCGCGCTCGCACAGCCGAATCGCGATTCGAGAAACGCGTTGAATGAACCGGAACAGAACGAGGGACGTCTCCCGTTTCTATTCTCCCCCTACTGCCACGAATTTCCTATCTTTTTTCTCTCATCTTGTACTCGTACCGTGTTAAAATAAAATGGTTAGACCCGCCTTTGTTATATAATCGCAAGATATCCAAGTCGAGGTGAAAAAATTTCCCGCCGAGTCAAAAAAACACGAAAAGCGAGATCTAAAAAAATGGAATTTACGATGACTCCGGCCGATCCGTGAAAAATTCTCGTCGACGCGACTCGACTCGAGTTCCCATTAGGAAAATCGTGTACGTCTCCCTCGAACTGGATCGTCGAAATTGCTCGTAAACGGTGTAACGATTATCCGATACGAGAAAGGGGTGAGACGTATTTCGCACGACGAGAGAGCCCTTAAATGGGTCGGCCGATGTCACAACAGATCCTAAAATAATTTCCATCGCGCTTTACCCGTCCGTTCGACTGTCGATCGGCCCGGTGGAGCTCGTCTCGCGCGCTCGTAAAAGTCGTCCAAGCGATAAAGGAGCATCGCGGTATGAAAAGGATGCGTTTTATGCGCGTCTTCGTCCGACGCGGGACTGACAATTAATGTCCCTTTCCCTCTTTACGACGCTCACCCTCCGCTGCCTCGCGGAATAATATGTATATCACGCGCGAGCGAGCTCGAAACGTAACCTCGTACTTGCCGAAACCGCTATCACAATGCGATTATCCACGGGCCGAGGAGCGAAGAAAAGGAAGAAGCCATTAACGGTCGGGGGGTATATTCTTCTCCTTCTCTCTCTCTTTTTCCTACCTACGTCATTGCGATTCGGCTGGGGTGTCGGGAGCGGGCTCGGCTCCGATCTAGTTACAGTCGGCGAAACGAGGGAGGTCCTGCGAGAGATTCTTATCGGGATCTATCCTCCTAGGACGAGACCGTATCGGAGGATTCGCATCGGTGTCTCTGCAATTCTGCTCTCGTTGAGTTCCTTGCGAACGGAGAAAATAGAGGCGAATCGGAGGAAGCAGAGGGGGAGGGGGGCAGGTGAGACCCTTGTACCTGATCCCTTTTCAAGGCCTCGCAAACACTCGCGTCTCGTACGTACACAGAGGATCGGATCGACTCGTTCGTGTATATATCGGTCTACGTGCGTGTGTACACATCGCGGAACGGTCCCCGAAAAAGTTCTATTCATCTGGCCCCGCGCAGTTCTTATTTCCTTCTTCCTCTCGCTCACGATCATCCCTCTCTCTTTTTCTCTCGATATATGCCTCCCCACCCCACCACCGGATACACGCGTCGTGCCCTGAGGCTCGGTTCTGATTTATATTGGATTGACCCGGGGGCGCACCTTTGCTGGTGCCATTTTTCTCGAAATGGTTCCATGACTCGAGAAACACCGCTAGTTCTCTCTCTCTCTCTCTCTCTCTCTCTGTCTTACCCTCGCACGCATGTGCACCGATTGGAGGGGGTAGGGGCAACCGACTGGCACAATCAAAGCTGCATTCACTCGAGACTACTCGCTTTTCGGCAATAGAATAGAGATCTAAAGAGAAAGAGAGAGCGAGAGAGAGAGAGAGAGAGGAGTGGGGTGTAGAACGTCTAGAAGCGAGAAACGCGCGCTCGTCCAGGAGAGACAGACTCAGTGGCGTTATTTGGAGCACACCTGTCCCCCCGACGTTGACTCCCCATTTCCCAGGGGCCTGGCGCGCGCGCTGCTGGCTCGCGTTCGCGTGATCGCGAGAGCGCCCAACCGATGCTCCACGCTCCTTCCTGCACGCAACGCCCGTAAAGTGCAATATATACCGTTGGGGGTGGCACCTCAACGTCTCCGACGCATTGTCTATCGCTCCCTCGCTAACGAGCTCTCGCTCCCGGCTCTCCTATTCCATCCGTCGTAGACAATCCCGCTCTTTGATTCGTCAACGTCGAGTCGAGGATCGATGACAATCGCGGGCGAATTGGAGTTTTGTTTTTCCGGTAACGAACATTTTTCCACGCTAGCGAGCAATTAGAACAGATGACGATCCACGGGAGTTTTCCGCACCCCTCCTGTCAACGCCGACGATTACCCCTTTCGGTCTCTCCTTTTTTTTGTAAAACGATGCCGTAGCGTATAATCGAAGTTTCATTACGTCGAAGGGCGCGCGATGCGTGAACGAGTTCGTCGAGCGCGACGAGGCCTGATCCCATTCGCGGCCCACGAGTCGAAAATAGAAATGTATATCGACCGGACGGAGTCTAGTTATGCGGCCTTTCGCACGCGCGCTCACTCACTCCCTATCCCTCTCTCTCACTCGCTCGCTCGGCTATACACCGTTCGCGAAATATTGCAAATTCGCGAATGGCGCTGGCCGAACGAGCTTTCTCACCCCTTTTTTTCGCGCTCGCAAAACGAAAGGGCGAGTTTCTTCAAAAGCGCTCACGGCGGACACTCGGAGGGACGAGAGCCGAAAAAAAAACTACCAAGGAGAAAGAAGTACGCGTGGAACAATGAAACGAGTCTCGGAGTAACGTCTGCGCGGGGTATTTAAATGGAAAAAGGGATCCCTCGAAGAAAAAGGTTCGGCGAGTTGGACCCACGGGGAGAGCAAGAGAGAGAGAGAGAGAGAGAGAGAGAGAGAGAGGGAGCTCGCGGACGAAATTCGCCAGGAAAGTTTGTATAGGGTCGACTCCGTCGTAGACATCGCCTCCTTCACGGCTAGCCGCTCACGGAGCTCCTTCCTCTTCCACAATCTCCCTTATTATTAGCAGATGTACGCGCGAGAGCCACGCGTTCGCCGCACCATTATTACCATTCAACGTTTTACGTCACCAGGATAGAGCTCGTGGCTAGACTACGCGATCAATAGGAATCCGTCTGACAATTAGACGAGATTCCAACATCGTTTCTCGTAAGAGCGAGTCGCATTGTTCGAGCCGACAACCGAAAACTCGGCCGGTCCTTGTACGGGATACGTACGACCCCCCGACCCCTTCTTACTATCTACCTTTTCACTCGCTCGACTTCTTTTTTTTTTTAATATCTCTCGCTCTTCTATTCGCGACGAGCTTAGGACAGGGCCGTCCTCGAGACAATGTTCGCCCGAGTGCCCTCGCGGACGAACATCCATGCGAAAGACAGACGCACGGGGCCGAAGGTGCACGTATGCGTTATAATTCGCGTGCGCACATTGCGTAACGCATTAAGGATCGCGCCCTTAATAAGCAAGCAGGTAAGACCCGAGAATTTATATACTCCGAGTCCCATTCATCCCATTATCGTACCGTACTCGAACCCACTTCCTTCCTTACGGTGTGCTTCTTTTACTCGCTTCTTTTTTTTTCGTTTCTCCGCGTTTTGTAATTAATGGGTTAATTATGTGGATTACACAGTTGAATATTTCGTCGCTACCTGCTTCACCGGACGACTCGAGTGGTTAACGCTGCGAGTTCTCTCGACTGCCTCGTTTTTTTTTTCTTCAATTAAGCTAACGGCGCATGAAATTACGATTCTTCGCGGATTTTTAATCACGATGTACATTATTAGGGGAGCTCGCGGAATCGCGGAGCGAGTTCTACGGCGGATTCGCGAGGGAGCTCTGCGAGCGAGCGTCGAGTTCGCGAATCGAGTCAAAATATTTCCGATGCAATTTTTCCTGCTCTTTCGAGCCGAGACACCCCGGCATAAATCACGACTCTAACCGACCGGTATTCGTTTTGATTCCTGTTTCCTACCCGTATCTTTCAATGTCGAAAAAAACGTTAGATGATTCTATGTACCTATTGTTGCAACGAAAGCACGGCATTACTCACTCCCGATCGATATGAGTTTTTATTTGACTAAATTTTTCATGGAATCACGGACACAGGTACTACAGATAAAAATCGGTAATACTACTTCCTCTAGTATTTTTTTTTTTTTTCGTGAAAAGCAAATATTCGATTTCAATGACCGAGCGAAACTCTTTTCGCCTTTTCCACTCTTTCCCATAGGGTGTTATTTGTTTATCCGTATAGAAACGTGTCGAAATATAAATTCAACCCGATCGTAAATTAAAGGGTTTGGGCGAAAAAAGGGGTTTTTTTTACGCAAGACGACTTGTGTATACCTGCAGTTTTTTTTCTAATTCCGTAAAATAAAGTCAACTTCTGTACGAGTTTTACAATGGACGGATCGTTATACGCGTTGGTTGAACGCCTATTCACGAGTATCAGTCCTACAGTGCTGGTCTATTTAGACCTTCCCATATTTTTTTCGTCGAATTTTTCAATACCGCCTCTTGACAAATGCCGCGGGGAAGGGTTGGGCGATATCTTACCCATGGGTTCGGCGCGGTTCGGTTCTCTATCTCTCTCTCTCTCTCCCGTGCGCTCTTTCGCTCGATCGCACTCGACCCAGGAAACTTTTTTTCGTGGGATCCGCATAACGTGAAAATCGAACATGGGCATATCGAAGGCGTATCGTGCAATTTTTTAAAGTCTCGATTATTAATCGACGGACGGAAATAATAAATGCGCGTGCCAGCGTCGCGTGACGAAGAACGAAATCGAAAGAGAGAGAGAGAGAGAAAGAGAGGAAAGGAAAATAGTCGTGGGCCACGGCCCCTTAATCTGACAGCCATTGTGATATTCGCAGCTGTTCCCGGTAAGAGACAAACTTTAAGAAATTTTTCGTCATTGTCGTGAATTTTTATTGTAACGTCAATCGATCCAATTAAACGCCTATCGTATAATTCTTCCGCAGGATTATACGCAGACTGTGCCGCAAAATTTTTATTGCGCTAGAGAGCGCAATGAAAAGTTGAACGAAAGCGCGACAGTACGCAAAACCGTTCTACATCGGTACGAATCGATGATTATAGATTCGACTCATTAATAATTCAAATCCGGATCGATGAATCAAACGGAACGGGGTTTGCTCTCGATTAGGTGGGCCGTGGCAAATGGAAAAATAGCAAAACTATGTATACGATGAATTTGCATGTGAAGAGAACGATCCGAACAGCTGATTCGGTACGCTGTATAGCGAAATAATTTTGGTTTAAAAAAGATTAGCATAGTCGATAACTAGAAAGGGATCTAGTGGTTGGGAGTCCGCCAAGAGAGCGAAAAAGCGAAAAAGCGCGAGAGGAAGAAGAGTGGCAAAGAAGAGTTCAAGGAGGGGGAGAAAAAAACAAAAAGCGGCGAATATCGCGCAGCACCCCTCTCAGCCATGCGTGTTGGGCGCAATGTGCAGGTACGGGTCATTGTCTCAGCTAAAATGCTCATTGTTTTCGGCAAACGGCGAACGATTAAATGCCAGTCCATTCCCGTCCGCACGGCGAAAACCTCATCCAACCCCTCTCGGCTCTATTATTGCATGACACGTCGAGGAAATTAAAAACATACGGATCCCACGGTGAGGAGGCTCGATTCAAACGCAGTTAACGATTGGATAATCTTTAACGAAGGGTAATCATCATTATCGCGCTCGTTGGTGAAACACCGGTGTGCATATGTCACCAACTATTTTCAAAACTCTTCACACCAGTCGCTAGCAGATTTGCCCATTTTTTCCCCATTTTGACAGAAAACGATCTGACCGTTAGGTTTTTGTCGAAAATGAATGAGAAATGAGTCCCGCGCGACGTTTTAATCCTCTTAAGTTTCCACAGACAGCCGGCTTTTAGCGAGAAAAATCGATAAGCGAACTTGCCCCCTGCCTCGATCAATTTTTCAAATTCCCCGAATTATCCGAATCGCGATTGGCGAGCTCGACGCGAGCCGGACTCGCGAGGCCTCCTCTCTCGCTGGTCCGCGAGGACGCGAAGGAATTCCGACTACTCACTGTGCGTTACAGCGGCGGGTTCTTCAGCAATACATCCAGATCGTCCGTCAAGAGAGCACTGTTTCGATCACCACACGAACAACGGAGCACATAATCATCAACGAGATCACGATTGTTCCTTCGCGATAGAGATAACGACGATAAAATGAGAAGAAGTTTCGAAATCGCGCTACGATCGGTACGCGGAGGTGTTAGCGTGTGGCACTTGAAACGGCTGGCTCGATACTGACGTGGTGGGGTGAGCCGAGGGGCCTTATGTAGGTAAGGGGTCCCTAGGTAAGGCTATATGAAAACAGGAGAGACCGGATCTATCCCCACCACTCGCTCGCACGGCGAACCTGACCTGACCAAGCCGGGCTCTCGAATCGCCCCAGGTGGACGATTCGCCGATCGTTCGGCCACTCTCGCCAACATGCCATATAGTGGGTGTTCGATTCGATAAAAAATTTATTCCCCTAGATTAAATCACGAGGCGGATAGTTTATTTTCCCCGCGACGAAAACTTGCAGATTTTTGTATTTATCGATGTCGGTAATTGAACGGTGAATTATTTATACGTATATTCCGCTGAATATTTATTCGAGAGAGAGAGAACAATAGGATTTGTCGTTACCTCTGGGAGCGTTCAGCCGTCGATAGGAGAAAAAATGGAACGCGCGACGGGACTCGGGGCTTAGCTCCAGCGAGTCTCCGAGAGCACACAATTCGGTCAATTTTTCACGCGTCTCCGGTAATCTCGAGGCTATTTCCCACCGAATAGGAAAATCCCGGCAGTCCTGCTCCGCAAGGCGTCGGCGCTTCAAAACCGGGAATATAAATCTCCCTGTCTCTTGCGTCACGTCAGCACGCGCGTTACAATTTTCGCGCATTCACGGGAGGCCCGTTCCGTCGGTTGGCCGCAATTTTCAGGGTTTTGCGGTAAAACCATTATACGCTCGAGCCGGCCATTGTACGCCCTTCGTTGAGATATCGCGTCGCGACGGGAGGTCCCCAGCTTTCGTCCGAGTCACCGTCGAAAGAGTTGGCGGCATTTTTCACGATCCCAGCGAAACACACTCCGACGCTGCGCGGACTCATCGTAAACAACCCCCTCCCCTCCTCGTCAACTACATCGCACAATGAATCTCGATTTAAAAAGCTATCCCATTTTTGCGTCGTACGCGCGAGACATATTCTTTCTTTTCCATAAACTCGCTGATGTGTGAGGAAAAAAATCGGGAAAAAACATCGCTGAATGGGGGAAAAAAACGCACGCGCCGTCTGCCATCGGCGAGAGGACGCAGGAATTTATTGCGAGCAAGCATGAAAGAAAGTTAAGCAGTTTTACGGACGATTCGAGAGGAAATGACGATTAGGATCGTCCATTGACAGTCGACAAAGGTGGCCTATGGAGGAAGATCATCGAGAGTGGCCACAAATCTCACGGCCGTTACACGCATCGCGAAGAAGTTGGCTATAGGAGGAGACTCGGCCCGAGGAGTGGGGGAGAGCTCGAAGGGATCTTGCGAGCGGCCAGGTAAGAAAACGGGTCCGGATGACTCCCCCGCACGTGCCGCCGCTCTCGAGAAGGATCTTCCGTGGGCCCGCAAGCAGCTCGTGCTCCTTCTCGATATACAATAGGCCCTGCTGGTCCAATTACTCGCGACAGAGAACTTTTATTCGGAGGATCTTGTATTCGCCTTTACATACCGTGGCACGCGCTAGCCGCCAGAAGATCCATCATACGGCTCGAGAAGTCGCTGCGACAACTGCTCCATTCGAATTATTTTCTATTTTAACTGTAAGAACTGATTCCAAGTTTTGTACTCTCGGTATGCGAGTGTATATAAAAAAATGTATCCAAATTTTAATTTTACGCTAACTAAGATTATTAAATGTAAATTACGAGATATGAATTTTACAAAACTAGAAAATGAATATAGGAGGATTTAAATTTTACCAGATTCAAGTATGAAATACCATCGTAAACTATCTCTTGGAAATAAAGAGGCTTTATTGTGGACTTATATGATTTACGAAATCCTCGAGCGCACGCTTTTAAACTCACTTTAAAAATCTCGCGCAGTGTCCAGCTCGAGAGCTTTACGTCCAGAGTCATTCCTGCGAATATTTTCCAACTTTTACGATTCTAGGCAACACTCGGACCGACGATGGAGATCGAGTGGGTCACTCCGGACTGGACAATGCCAAGAATGATGGATAACGTATACTCCCGGTCCCTTTCATCGTGTCGCAATTAGGCCTGGGATCGCTCTTGAACGCGTCATTATACGATTCGCATGAAGGATCCCCTGCGCGAGGTGTCCACGGATAATTTATCCCACCGCAATGTCGCGTGTGCGATCATCCGCGCGATCGACATACGCGCGTCCGTTCGGCTGTATCGGCTTCGAGTACCGAGGACCGTAAATTCGTCCGGCGCTCGTAAACGTCGCGCATGGTCGTTTCGAAAATCGAGAATCGTATCCCGAAGTGCTCGCGTTTATGAAGTCCGAGTATTCACGCTCGCTCACCCCGCCTAACGAATCTTCCCCCCTCGTGGGGCCGCGCCCGGACAATGAGAGACTTGACCCAAAATAATCGAATCGTCGCGCGACACCCGAAAGAAAATACGACGAGAGGTGAGAGAATAGGGAAAAAAACGACTCGGTCGAAGAAAAACTCGAGTGACAATTGAACGCCCCAAGGAAGTCGCTCGTCCGCTCGCGAGTGGAACCGGGACGGGCGGGAGAAAAATATATATCGGGAGAAAAGACGAGCAGAAGAATGAAAAAACATGACTGCGAAAGCACTCCCGTCCGAGAGTCGCGACCTCTCGCAGCAAGCTGCGGTCAGTCCCCCTCCTGTTTCGCTGTTACGGAAAAATATCATCCACCTCGTGCCCGTTCATTGCGCAGTTTTCCCTTTATCTCCCGCTACGGCAAATATTTTTCCAATTCCTTTATTTACTCTCGGCGCCGTAGCCTGTAATCCGGACACGAGGGCGCGTCCGGCGATTTGCCAAAGTCGTATTCGATGATTCGTAGCGAGAGATCGTCTCGGCTTTCGACGTGCCGGCCGTTTTTCATTGGACGGTAGGGCACGAGCGAGCGTACTCGCTGTGGATGCGGGACAGCTGGACGCTGTCTAGGTGCCTCTATGAGCGCGAAATGCCCGATCGTCCATGGAAAAGGAGTCAGGGACGATCCGAGGAGAGCGAGAGAGAGAGAGAGGAGAGATACATCGGGCCAATTTATTATTATTCGTGGAGCCCGCTCGACGTCGCGCACAAGGCCCCGCATGAACGGTTCGTAATTAGAAACGACTTGGCGCTAAACCGTCCCGTTTCGTCAAGACAATGGGCCGCTCGCTTGCGCGTAAACGTTCCTCTCGTCGAGCTTCTCCCGAGATAAAGAGAGCGAAGAGACCGCGAACGATACGTAATTCAGCATAATGGACTTAGGGCCCCATTGTTGTAAATTATGAGGGGTCTTTGAAGGTTTCCATCGCTTCTCGACTCGCCCTACGTATAATGGGATATATTGACGTTAAATACACGTTTCGGCGAATTCACGTGGTCACTGCACGATATCGTGCCCGGAACCCCGCGTGCTGAGAAAAAAAATCATATTTCCTCCATTATTTTTGTTTACGTGCGCTAATAACTGCGACCGTCGATTCCTTCACGGTTCGTTTGATCGTGTGCAAATATAAACCGACTGCGAGAGTTTATACGCGATTCGTCTTCCGATTGACTCGACGCGAAAAGTCGAGAGGCGGAGTACGAGAGAAAGAAACGAGAGGTGAAAAGGAAAAAAAACAGAGATTTATTCAACTAACGCGAACTAATTCCTCACGGTTGGCCTCGCACGCAAAAATAGAAATTTGTCTTCCGATCGAGCGAGATCGAGGAAGAAAGGACTGGCTGAGTATGAGCGGAGCGACTTTTTTGCAAGACTCCCGTCCCGCGTTAATTTGGCACGGTTCACCTGTCTCGTGAAAATAAATACGAATCGAAGCCGAGGAATGAATAACGGCGAAAGATATAGGCGGTGCATCGAGAAAACGGAGCTTACGAAGGGAGGGTCGGCTGCACTGGGAAATCGGTAGGGACGGCAACAGATGGGTTCGCAATACGTATCGGTCTATGAATAAGTAAAGCGAGAAACTCCTTCCCATTAGTTTCGATAAGATATATGTATATGCACTCGTTCGAATTGCCGTAATAGCCCTCGGGGTCTTGTAAAATGCCTCGGTTATTATATAGACGAACGTTCGCACCCGTGCTCCGGGTTCGTGGGGGTTTTTTTCGCGGTATCGGGCCTACCGACTTCGCCATTCACGGAAGGAAATTTTTCTTCCCGGTAAATGGCCTAGGAGTAACGCTGAAAAATCGGATTTTCCCTGCTTTTGGCGCACGAGGCCTCGCGCAACCTCGGTACATCCAACGTAGGTGAATCCTCTCTCTCACCCCGCGCGTCGAGCGCCTTGTCGATCGATCAAAGGCACCGAAATAACGAGGATACGTCGGTCGTGTCGATTGAAATTTTTGCGAGAAAAAAAAAGAATATACGAATAGCCGTCCCTTTTGTCGAACACGGGGAGAGTCGGTCGAGCCAAGGGGGTACATGTAGGAAGGAGTGCTCGAATTGTAGATTTTTTCACCCGATCCTCCATTTTTTTCCGCGTCATTTCGACGTCTGAACCGGCGCGAAAAAAACCACAAAGAACTCACTCTCTCTCTCTTGCGCGCGCGCGCTCGAACTATACACTGACAGATCGGAGTTTTTCTTCGGATTTTCCCCAAGTGATGGGTAGAAAAGAGAGTAGGGGAGTAGTGCCAAATTAGAGCGGTATATGATTGTTCGAAATCGCGCGGCTGGAAGTGATTCGAGAGAGATCCGCCGAATGTTGAAAAAAAAAAAGTGTACACGTCGGTCGGTGGAAGCGAGACGCACAATGAGTGCGACGAAACCGGCTGGGGTGGAATAGGACGAGAGGGTAAAGTAGAATAGAGTAACTGTTTGGAAAGAGAAAAAGACGGACAAAAATGGGCGAAAAAGGGAGCGAAACGGAGAGAGAAAAAGTAAGAGAGAGAGCTAGATCGAGACGCGCTCGTGTGTGCACATTTATAAACGCGGCTTGTCTCCTTCTGTTCGCCCATCCTTTTCACTCTCGCGACGGTCAATTCTTTCTCTCCCCCCCCCCTCTCTCTCTCTCTTACTCTACTTTTTTTTACATTTCGAACCATCACATCGTTTGCGAAAAATTCGAGACAGGTTCCCACGTCCGTCACACGTCGATCCGCCTTGTGCCCTCGCGCGTTCGTGTGTTACACATACGGAGGGTGGTTTTCTACACGTACGAGTACGAGTTTCGTGTTTTCCTTCTCTACGAAAGCCTCTCGCGCGCGCGACGACGACGTCCTCGCTGGGGCGAGGAGAAACCGGGCTCTTTTTTTCGTGTTTGCTTTCCATCTCGTTAACGAAACAATGCGCACCGGGGCCAAAAGTTTTTCCTTGGAAAGTTTTCGCTAGGAGTTCATATACCGACGATATGTTTTTCTTGCCGATTCAGTGGGCCCCTCGCGAGATGATTGACGTCTCCCCGATAACTCCCATTGACCCCAAAAGATGTTTTCCGTTCTTGCACGCGGATGAAAACTCCGACTCGACGGCATGTACGTCGGGCCGAGCCCCACCGATTAGACGCGATTTACATACCATTCTTCCTTTCTCCTTCGCCTGACCCTTTCGCGCGCTATTTTGTCTCCTTTCAACTCCGATCGCTACCCGTTCGATTAACATACGCGGCCGACAATAGCGACGAGAGGGTATTAATAACTCGAAAACAGGTAAACAGATCGGGACTGACTCATAGAGAGCGAGAGTTTTTACCTTTTTACGACTCGCCACGTAACGATCGATCGGCCAATGTGAAATTGTTTCCAACGATAAACGCGACTGCGTTAGCGTAAAACGGATAATGGGCGCGTATATGCATGTGGGCCGATCGCAAACGCGGCGAGATATAGCCGACAGCTGTCGTCGATCGTTATCATCGTCAATAACGATTGACACCGATCGGGAAACAACGGGGCGGCTATCGAGGGGATGGCGGGAGCGGTCACCCCTTCGGTCTCTCGATTCCGCGACTCGGTGCCGCCTACCGGGCAGGTGGCGTACGAACGTAAACTTTTGACTCAATGCGCCGTTAAACATTAATCGCGCAGAAATCAATTTCGACTTACCGGCATTACGGACGAATGGCCTCTGCGAATCTTTTTTTATAGCCGGAACCGGTGGAACTAATGCAATTACTCCAATTACCTTTTCCTTCCACCGGACTTACAATAGCGATCTCAGTCGGATAATTCATCTATTATGTAAATCACGGCGTCACATTATGGAGTATTTACTCGTAATTTATCGAGGAGACTGTTTCAACGTTAATACTATTATCTATATTATTTTGTAAAATATCGAGTGACGATTTACCGGTATAACATTCCGGGAGGCAGCGGCGCGCTCGTCTAATGCGATTGTTCGATAAATTACGACGGATTCTCTCGGGCTCCTCCTCTCGTCGAGCTTGCGTGCGCCCCGATCCTCGTATATTCAAAGCCGGGCAATAACGCGAGATAAAATACGCGAGGAAAATGCGTCTTAAGCCGAAAACAATGACACGCGATGTCAAGTACCAGACAGATAAACATGTCAGGATGAAAACTAGGCATCGAGCTATTGCGAAGGGCGCGGAAGTATTTATTGGGAACCCCGTGCGGCGCCCCCGGGGTTCGATGCGCTCTCTCGCGCTCATTCCCTCCCCTCGCCGCCCCGTCGCCCGTAATCGGCTATTGTCGCATTATTTCTAAGCCGTTAAGCTCGCTCGCATCCTCCTCTTTCTCTTTCATTCGCACTCGACTCACCTAGCGCACTCCCGCTCGTTTCTCACGTCGTATTTTTTTCCTTTTTGGCCTCCGCACGATCATCCCCCCACTCCGCGAGAAACGCCGAGTTTCGCGATCGCAACTTATCTAGGTATATACAATACATAGAAAAAGAGAGATAGGTGCGAGAAACCATCCCGAAGAGAAGTTACGAGTTTCCTCCGGCGCCTCTCCTTTCTCATCTCTCTATCCCAGGAGATATTTTTCCTTTTTTATTAGGATCGAAACTACTGGAAGGCGATGCAATAGTCGTTTCACGCATGGATTGCGAGTCGATAACGAAGAATTAACGACTTATGTAAATCATCGATTCGGTCTTTACACTTACGCTTTTCCGTTGCGAGAGCGCGAGAATCGAGAGTTATGTTAGCCCAGCCTTTTTTGAATTTCGGAAAGAGAAAACTGTGCTGTACTCAATTTATGCTATACGAGAATTTTTTTGTGAGTTTATCAAAAAATTAAAAAAATTACTTTTTTATAACCAAAAAATGATCTCTCAAAAATAGTTGAGCACAAATTGAGCACAGTTAAACACAGTTCTCATTTTTCCGAAATTCGAAAAAAGCTAACTTAGCTGATGAGAGTGACGGGAAACGGTGACTCGCTGGTGTTCCATATCGCGTGACAAGTGGCTGCTTGTCGTTTCGCTTTTTCTGTCCATGGACACCCATCGACGAACAAATTGCATATTCATGAAGAGTCACTCAACTCGTTTTGCGTGAATTTTTTTGGAGCCCCCTCCCCCGTTGACAATTTCGACTCGGTTTTTGAGAATCACGTGACGAAACAGAAGGCGAGACCATAAATCCTGGCAGGTGGTAGGTGTCCTGATTCATAGTCGTGCACGGACCAACATTGCCGGCGTAAACCGCATTAATTGGTCGAGGGTAGACCACCATGCGATATAGTATATCGATCGATCGTAATCTCGTATACCATATCGAGACTACGGAAGCACTCTCGTTGATAAAAAGGAAGCAAACTGTGTACAACGGTTGTCAGTTGATGAATTCTTGTTTGATAAGGGTAGATAAATCAGAGTAGCATAGATAATTAATTTTCTATAAAAATGCGCCAGCATTTGCATCGTACTTCTCGTCCGAATACCGTTAGCTACATCCAACCACTTGTACGATATTCCTGAACGGTCGAAAACGAGAGAAAAAGTCTTCAATCGTGAATTATCACCCATTTCGTGACTGTTGGCAACTTTTCCGAAATTTCGTATAGTCGAACAGAAAAGAAGAATAAATAACGTAATTCGGCGTTCTTTCGGTAGCAATTACGAACGTTTAGGTCCGTGACGCGATTCTCTGTGGACGCCAGGTGGTCCCGTATCGTGCGTACGTGTACGCGGGAATGGGTGGATTTTTACAAACGCTCCTCAACGATCGGAATTTTATGGGCGCAATATCGAGAGGTATCGCTCGCTCAGGCGTAAAAGTTTTGATAAAGTCTCGACACGCTGATCTCCCGATGGGCCACCCCGTCGAGTCGAGAGACTTTGATAGTTCCGCGCGAACGGTAAAGGGTGGCTCGTTCCTTCGCTTCGTGGGGAAATTTTTGGATAACAGTGGTTAGGGCAAAAAAAAAACACTATATATAAAGTAGAAGACTGGAAAAAAAACGAAAATCGCTAATGACGTGTAAGGATCCGAGGCAAAGGTCTCGGAGTAACCAGTATAACATCGGGAGAAAGGGGAGTGCGACTCTCTAGCGGACGATTATTTATGACCGAGACAATGGGAGGTTCATCATCATCACAATCGACGATTCTCTCACCGCGCTGCGCCGCTGATTTAATACACAGTGACCGCGTCGCGCTGTATAAAGCCCTTGGCGCGAGGTTCCGTTTTCTACACGCGCAATACGTCATCGCTTTTGTTTCACGGGCAAAAAATCTCCGAGCGAAATTAATCAAGCCATTACGGGCCTCGGTTCCTTCCAGCGACGATAAAAAGTGTAGCACCGCTGCGGTCGACCAATGGCACCATACCTTTCGTCGACCGTATCGACTCCGAGCGATTTGCATATTGCCGAATGAAGACAAATTGACAAAAATCAAAAAAAGAGGATTTTTTTGCAGTTATTTATTTGGTGTCGACACACAATCAGCGACACATGTGCGTACAAAGAACCTAGTTAATTTTAACGGGAAAGAAACATAAATATTCGCATTACTTGTATTTTAAAATTTATACAATATAATATTGCAATTACTTAATATTCGAGAGAAAATTCGAACCAAGTATTCTAGTCCGATGATTATCTCGTTATAACTCTCGGCTGAACATATCGGCTGGAGTACATGCATGTCCGATTCCACAACTCATTACCTTTTCAATTATAGAAGCTACCTCGTAACACGTGGAAGATCGAAACTCCATCGAGATATTTGTTTACTTCGCTGCACCAGCACCGCGAAAACCTCCGCTGCAAAGGGTTGAATGTGTACTCTGGGGCGCTCGTTGAAAACACGATTCGTTCTTTTTTTTTCAATTTCATGCCTTGCACGGGCCCGGTATTATCGGATGAAATTTTTCGGTCACAAAGGGCACTCAATCCGTTTTTATCGTTCTACTCGATCGTTACGGGCGACATACTACATTTTTTCTCTTTTTTTTTTCTTCATAATATCACTGAATGGCGCGATATCGTATCGTGATCCAAAGTGCGCGTACGGGTGGCACGTCAGCCGGTCGATTCTAGCGCTCTTTTAGGACCAGATCGGAGGATTATGCGTTCGATATTACCCCCTCTTCCCCCCTTCTCTCGAAAACCCCACGAGTTTTTCGAACCCTTTTCCCGCTAATAATGGCTCCCGACTGACCCACCGAAAAATCCACCCCTACTCGCTTCAACGCTCACAAAAGCCAACCTCACCGGTGTATACGGCTTATGTGGGTACTTAAACCAAACGGACGCGCGATTACGGAAGAGACTTTTCGCGGTATTATAATTACTTCTGGCCGATTGTGCATTCTGGCGTCGACCGCGAGCGGAGAGTAGTAGGCCTACGTTATGCGTAATACCGATCGACGTCACGGCTCATCGATCATTCAAGGCCCCTTCTGCTCATTAAAACAGAATAATGCCCTCGTTGACAGGTACGATGTATTCGTTATTCAAGAGACATTCGGGATTAAAACTCCGTTGGGAAATCTCGGCCGAGTCGTTTTATCAAATATGAAAAATATCGCGTAAAGCTAGTTCCGATTCTACTCGAGTGTTTTACTGTGAGAAACGATCGATAATCGATTTGTAACCCGAAACGATGAAAAAATAGACTTAGGAGATTTTTGGAATTACCGCAAAATCCAGCGGGGGTCAAGGTTGGTGCTCGACGGGAATAGAGTCATTATTAACCGATCGGGGTTTCCGCCGCGGTGGAAAGTTCTCACATGCCAGGCTCGTGATCGATAATACGTCTTTCACGGGTCGCGGAGACTCGTACGGCGCTGTCAAGTTGTCATCGATAAAAAATCATTATGCCGTCATTAGCGAGGCGCGTTCGATGAGGCAAACAAGAGCGAAGGACCCGCGAGGGACGGAGGGAGCAAAAATCGAAATTCGATCGAACGAGTCACGAGCGGTTCCCCGTTCTCTCGGATATACAAGAAGAGAGAAGCCCGTGTCACGGAGAAAAGCGTCGAGGTGGAAAAAGGGTTCGCGCTTCGGGGACCCAATTTTCGACGAAAAGAGAAAGGAAGCCGAGCGAGAGAGCGAGGGTTCGATGGGGTTGAAGATGACGTGAAAACCGTTCGGTTCCGTGTTTCGTGGCCACAATTCAAAACTGGGGGAAGCTTATCGTAGCTCCGGCGCACGGGGCTTGTTTTCAAATATACCGTAACCCCGGCGCGCGCGAGCATCCGTAAGATACGATCGGGGCCCTTCTCTCGCTCTCGATTATAACGCGAGAAAAAGTCCCCGTTACGATCGCGACAATGAGTCCGGGTTGGAGCAATCTAGGAAAAAGGGGTACGCGATTTTCTCCTTTATGCTTCTCTTTCTCCAATTCTCGCGTCTCTCTCTCTCTCTCTCTCTCCGTCGCCCTGTCCGTACCGTCACACTCCCGTGTAGGACTAATTCCGACGAACGATTCGAGAATCTCGTTCCACTCGCTCCCCACGGATTCCAAGTGCCGATAAAAATCCCTTTTCGTTTACTGTTTCCGTACGGCACTACTCGTGCGTCAAACGCGATCAAAGGGATTAAATTTTGTTTTCGCTCCTCGATCTGGAGAACTTCTTTAATGGATAATTTATATGGCGTTTTTTTTCTAAGTGCTTTTTGAATTATGGCGTTTCGTAATTGAAATTTCGCGTTTCTTATGGAACTCGTACGAAGAGAGGGACCTGTGCGAGCGAGGCGAACGAAAAACTCGTACGAGACTTTTTTATACTCCGTTCCGGGATCGGGCGAGAGATAACGATTGCAAATTTGCGCATCTCAAACAGCGCGACTCCTCACAGTGGCTTTTTATCGATGCAGGTCCGACACGCGTCCCCAAAGACAGCCGAGATATCGGGAACAAGGAGAGTCCTGTCGAGTTCGATATCTCCCTCGACCACGTCAATCCGAATCACCTTCGCTGCCGCTGCACCCGTTCTGTTTGCGTCCGATAACACCGAAAATACAACGTATTTTTTTCGCTCTGCTCATTCTCTCTGTTCCGTATCGGGCGGAACGAATCCGTTCGACAACGAGAGCGTAGGAAAAAGACAATCGTAGAAAGAAGAGCGGATCGGGAGGGGGAAATAAAAAGAAGGTCTCGATTCGTATAAAAGGTGTATAAGAAAACTGTAACTTTGCATTATCGTCGCGAAAACTCGACGGCTCGGTACCGACCCACCAGATTAACTCCACAAAAGGGTGAAGAAAACGTGTCGGGACTAACGAAATGGCTCGCTCGTGTGTATAAGCGCGACTTCTCGGTGTGCGGAATACAGGAGAGAGAGAGAGAGAGAGAGAGAGAGAGAGAGAGAGAGAGAGAGAGAGAGAGAAAGAGAGGGGGGTATTGGGAAGACTCGCGCGAATCTCTCAGCGCACCCTCATGGGAGTACACGGACTATGCAGGAAGAGAAGCAGGCTTCCGTTACGAAAATAAATGCCGAGGGATAAATGCGCCTGATACATATACATGGGTTATAGATACGCGGCGAGTAACGAATGTCGTTCGATTGTGCCCGCTGACACTCTATAGCTGGCATATTTCACCAACCGCGTCCGTCGTATGAATATAAATATTATCGGAGTCGATATTCACGAACAGAGGAGCCGATGCGTCAAGAGAGCTACCCCGTAGCGCGACATGCCATTAGGCTAAATTTCGGTACAAACTTCCACCGATACTTCGGTGTATCTACATCGGGAGAACAAAGTTTTGATGAATTGGGCGAGTGATTACTCTGATATATATATGTACAAATATTTTCACAGTTCGATGAAATTGCTATTCGCCTATACATTAAACTATTTTATCTAATATTATCTATGTGAATATTACATTTAACGAATAAATATACATATAATGTTAGCCCCCACTTTAAAAAAATGGAACTTTTAAAAATTGTACTCAATTTTATTGTATTGTAGGTACAACATCCGAACAAAAAATTAAAAAATTTGTTAAGATTTGAATATTTAAATTTAAATTACCTGAGCCATGGTTTCTGGGCTGATCTCGTTGTATAAAACTTAGTAAAAAACAACAACAATTAAAGGAATATAAGATTTAAAAAAACTTTCACGCAAGTCATCGAAGAACTCTGGGAGTCCCGAAAATTTGAAAGAAATTTTGGTACCGGCTGGGGTTACACATATAGTTTCTGGGTTACGTGGAGACTTGCGAGAAAGTTTTTTGAAATCTTATATCCTTTCATTAGTTGCATTTTATTAAGCTTCATGCAATGAAAGCAATCCAGAAACTATGGAACTGATAATTTAAATTTAAATATACATGTTTTTTTTTTTAAGTTTTTAAAATTGTTACTTTTTTTGTGGGCGTTGTACAATAGAGTTCAAATAAAATACAATTGAGTACAATTTTCAAAAGTTTCATTTTTCAAAACTGGGAGGCTAATATTGCACATATTCAATAAATACAACTTTAATAACGTAATTACATTATAATGTATAATATGCGAAAATTATTTTCCAATTAAAAAACGCTCCTCGTTATATCTCCTATAACACAGCGCAGTGTGTTCCGGCGATATTTGAGCGAGCATTAAATTAACCAAACCAATTTCATTCTCGGTGTACGTGGCTCTCGTACATCTGGCTTTTCACGGACGTGGGAATCGCGGCTCCTCGCGATCAACTCGACACCGATCGAACGACCGAGACATAAATTCCGCCCCCGATTAACCGTGACGGGGCGAATAACGCGAACGTCCGAGTCCTCGTGGGGTGCTAGCGAATGGAAACAGGTACCTTCGCGCGACAATTGGACAATCGTAATACGCGCGTCGATACGGAGGGGGAGTAGGGAGATTAAATCTGCCTCTTGTTACGTCGAATAACAGCACAATAGGGGCCGAGCTTCGCTTTCGGAATACCGTGAAACGCATCGAGCGCTCTCCCTCTACCACTTTGTTCGCTCTCGGCGCGAGTAATGACGATTAAAAAACCTTTTGATGTTTATTAATAGCGCACAACGCGGTTTATAATTACCGGCGCGCGCACTCGACGTTACGTCTCGAGGCTCTGGCATTCGTTTTATAATAAGAGCGCGCGTTCGGCGTGTAGATGGCGAAGGGAGAGGTAAGACCGACAGGCTTGATATTCTAGAGACCGAGGAGCGAGGAATCTTGCCAAAAATTCACGAACGAGATCTCCACGTCGAGAATCCGTGTAGGACATATTTCAGATCTCGCGAGCCAAGAAATAGATCCCCGTAGCGTGCATTCTCACAGTCTCGCTCTCACTCCCGTATATTGTTTCGGGGAGAGTGGCGCGAGATTTATACCCTCCCGGGCTCACCCCCGGTATCGATAAATGTTTGTATTTGTACAAAAATGAGGATCCTATAGGAGCGACCTGTACGGCCCTCAATGAGATCTCTAGTTTACGAGCGAGTAAAGAGCGGGAGAACAATGACCGTCCACCCGCGACAGCTCCGTGCCGAGACAGATAAAAGCGAACGGACGAGGAACTTCCCGAACCGATGTTTACTCCACAAAAGGAGTCGAGAGCGCGAACCCTCCCGGGTCCTGGCGAATCGGCAGGTCGTGAAAATGGTCCAGTATCGCGACGGGAGGTCTCCATACGCCGCTCGACTACCCCGCTGTCAATAATGAGCTGGCATTCTCGAATCAAGTCGCTCATTGTCATTCCGTTCATTCAACGCCGTTGTATCTCGCATTATATTCCATGCGCAGGACACTCTCGCGTGCTCCTTATATATATAAACTTCCTATAGACCTTTTTTTTTCCTTTCCGCTTCTCGATACGTCCGAAGAGTGCGCGTATCCCCATCGAGGCCGAGCGAGAGAGCGAAAGAGAGAGAGAGAGAGAATCGAGCACCTGGAGCAATCGCGACCTACGCCTCTCTCTCTCCTGTGGGAACTCTCCTGCGTTAGACGAGGATGCGCTAGTCCGGTAATTACATCCTTACAGAATCCTGATTGAAATTTATGGCCACTTTTTTTTTCACTTTTTCCCGATTACGAGAAGAAGGAGCTCAAAGGAAAATCTCAAATTGCGTCGCCTTCGAGTGGTAATTTTTTTTTCTCTTCAGCAACGATCGTTGAACGGTTTCGCGATGTATCGACTTTTCCGTTGGGTTATTCGATACTTCGTGACGGTGCACTTCTCATTATGCACCCTCCCCCGCTAATTAAAATAAACGTTAATACCGTACGACTCGCGTCATACGCGGGGGGTTGCCGCGAAAGGTGGGGAGAGAGAGAGAGAGAGAGAGAGAGAGAGAGAGAGAGAGTCGGGAGAGGGTTACGAAGTCATCTACTGGAACGCAATTGGCGAGACTCCGCACTCTCCTCGAATTACGTGAGTCACATTTTTTTTCACCTCTCTCGCCATATCCCTCTTCATTTATACAATACTTTTTTGTTTCGCCTCCGATAACCAAGGTAAAGCTCAAAAAAAAAAGTGCGAGTGAGGAGCAAAACGTACCAGTCAGCGGACTGTCATTTAGACGATCCGAATACCGTGACGACGGAAACTGGTAACTCTATTGAAAGAGGCGAGCTCGCGATTCGCCCGTACACGTGTGCGATTGCATCGCCCGTGAACAAAAAAAAACTGGGGCTCGATCGGGCGAAGGCAGACTAGCCGACCAAATTGAATTAAACGGAATAGAGTCGAGAGTGAAAAGGCAATCGACTATACGCGAGCGTGTACGCGTCGTCGACAGATTTTCATTTACTCGCTCTCGATTTCTACCGAGCGGAGCGCGAATTGTATCGTCTAGGAGATCGATCGTGGCCCGGAGAGAAATTAAGGGCAATGATTTCGCAATATTTAGTGGACTAGCGCACGTACACGCGGGGCCACCATATGGCGCTGTTTTATCGTCGACATGGACAGCCGATTTACCACGAACGCGTAACGGTTGCGTAAAAAAAACACGAATCGCGTCGCGGGAGCAAAAAAAAAAGAGCGCGACGAAATTTAATAGCGCGCGTGCGCACGAGGGAATCGTGCGATACCGCTCAGATCGGAATCGCGTCGTTATATTTATCGACTATGTGCACGCGCTATTTGTTTCCGTAACGGTGCGATGAACGCCGAGCGATAAGAGACGGAAATCAGTTCGGGCGTGATAAATTCCCGCGCGGGTACGTACCACCTTCCAAAGCGATTCCGTCCGTACGAATTAACGCGAACTATGACCTCATTAGTGGAGCCGAAAGTAAAATCGATTTCACGTAACGCGCGGGGTCAACGAAAATTGCATCTGGCCAACTGTTCGCCGTTGACCGATGACCGCTCGCATTATTTCCGCCGATAATCGTCTCTCTGTACTCTCACATTATTATTATTCATGTCTCTCTGTATATTTTTTTTATCCTCGAGTTCATACACTGGGCGTACTCGTACGCCCTCGAGGTGCGCCGTATGACGCGTACGGTATGTAAGTGCGGATCGTAAAAGTAGCCATACGTTAACCGCTTGCGACGTATCGCGACGAGGAAGCGCGCGGCCGATAAGAACCCGTAATTACGCGAAGAGGAGGAGTGCGATTACCGATTACGGTGCGTTGGGTGCGCCGTGTACGTCAGCGGGTCCTCGGGCTTCGTTGCGTTTTTCGCCTCTCAACGACGACGCCGAATGAAAGGTAGGGGGTGGTCAACCCTTGACATATATTATAATGCCGACTCCGGATCTGGAATACTATGAATGCGTAATTACTTTTAACCGCTGACGTAGCCAGTTATGCGGCCGGGGGGTGGGGGATGCCGAAGGGGTGCCCGCCCGAGACGGATAACGGGGTTCACGCTCTGTTAATCGGCTCCGGTGCGCACCGGCCGCACCCCCTCGAAGCCTCCAGAGTCGATATTATATATACATGTACGTATGCATATATACGACGCGGTGTACTCGCTATCCCGCGCACGTGTGCTTCCTGGCACGAGCCTCCCCTCTCGCTCTCTTTGAGTTTACAGAATAATTGAACTGCCTCTGGTATCGGTTTATCGACTTTTGAGTGGATTCGAAAAATTTGTTTTTATTTTTATATTTCTTTTAACGTGGCTTTTTATGAATATTTTCGGGTAATCTCATAAGGATTTGGTAGAAATTGCGAAGTTGTAACATAAAAAAATTCGGTTGAATAAACTATCCTCTAATCTGTTAAAAGCATATTTCTTGATGATTACGTCGCGGTGGGTAAAACGAGCTCTTCGGGACTTTTAATTTTTAAAAATATTCCTAAATATGATTGAAGCATTTCTAATTAAAAAATTTAATCTCCGCATCGAATAACCTCTTAACACAAATACCCGAGAAAATGTGGCTCATAGCTCGCGTACGATTGAGCTTAATAAACCCATTAATGAAGTTTGTTATCGTCGCCATCGCCTCTTTAGGACCGCCTTTGATAATAATTTATCGACTTAATTCGTCTTTACCGACAATTCAATTACCGCCAATATGAATCTCAATTTGGCGCGTCTCGGGGTAATTTTTTCAGGCAAGACCGATCGCCCGTCGCTCTCGATAATCCCGATGCTGGTGTCCGCGAGCCGAAATCCGCTGCTATTTGTCACGGAAGCGAGGAAGAGAGAGATGTCTCGTTAACCGAGACAGCGGGCGCGATTATACGCGCGGACAATACGAGGCGTGTAAAAGATGAGCCCGGCCGCGGAACGAGCGTAGGAACAGTAGCGTCGACAGATTCGTTCACGAATGGGCGGAGTGCGTAAAATTATACTCGCGTCTGTCATCTGCGACCGAGCGCGAAGAAAGTCTCGGGCGCGCGCGCGTGGCCCGGAGCGAAGAAAAATCGAGCCTTATATATAGATGCATCTTCCGCTGGGAAATGGTCGTTGGCTAATTGGCGCGAGCCCGGATGACGCATAGCTCTCGTAATTGTTCGAACGAGGGTGTACACGCGGACGGGACTATCGGTCTGAGTCTCCGACGAGAAAAATCGCCCTTGACGAGAACTCCGTCGTTGCGTTTGCTCGCTCTGACGTTCCGGTGCCCGGCCCAAATTGGAGAATTCGAGTAAATCACTGAAATTTTGGAATAACGAGAAATTTGAGCAAGATGATATTGATTAATGGACTACCATTTCTTGCGGTGGAAATTCGTGCTGAAGTTTTCTTCAGAATCTTATTCAAGAGTTGTCTCGCCAAAGCACAAATACTACTATATTTATGAAACTCCTTAAAATACTATTACAATATCTACAAACAATTTTATTGCATTAAATATTATTACTTCGCGTTTTTAAGAATACAGTGAGTTTTTTCTATAAATTTATGATAATTTATTGTGAGTGCATTAAATTAATTTTCCTAACACCCAATTTAAGCGAGACAACCACCTTGAGAAAACAATCTTAATTTTTCATCCCAAAGAATTTAGAACACAAGCGAAATCACTACGATTAATTTCACCCGAAGAAAAAAATCACGCAATAAAGGGATGTGGGAAACGGTAACGAGACGTGGATAGTTTACGATTCACGATCTGGTTTCTCCGGAGAGCGTAACGTCGTAAAAATCCGTCGCGGTCCGAATCGGTGTGTTTCGCACGCAAATGAGACACCCGTTCCACGTTTGGGATTTATAGGCGCGCGCCCGAAGTCGTCTCATAGGAGTTCGCGCTCCCTTTCCAGACTCTTTTCATCGGTGTAATGCGATGGTGTCATGGTGGCCGGATCTGCGAGATGACCGCATCTGCACTCGCTCTACCAAAAATTCACGTTCGATTGTCAACTTTTTTTTCCAAATTTACGGCATCGCCCCGTAAAACTTTCCTCGACGACGCGAAAAAGATTCCGTTGGCCGTTGGCCAGCGGGGAGGCTCGTAAGACAATGTTCGATGATTCGTGTCGAGAGGGTGAGAAAAAAAAAAGTTGAAGTTATCGAGGCCGGGACGAGGGTAGGACGAAACAGTTGGTTTTGCATGTCCTCGTCCGGAACGTCGGGCTCCCTTTGACGACTCTAATCGAATTGCTTCACGGTGGCCGATGACCGTCTCCACGCGACCTTTTTTTCCAACGTAGCGATATCGCGACGCATTCGCACGCAGAGTGAATTTAAACCGTCACGGGACATTAGCCGTCCGCCGGTGAAATTCCCCTCGCGCACCTCGCGCTCACAAAACTTTTCTCGACGATAGCGAGCGGAGAGACGGTGAAAGCTGTTGGGCCGATATATTATTTATACCGTTTTTCGGCAAGAGAGCAACGAACCCGTGCGAAGGGTGAAGAAAAGATTCCGCGCGCGCACCTAGACTAGAACGGATTTGTGTAAATACCGAGAAGTGAGCGCTATTTTTCGGCCCTTTTAGAGGAAAATTCGTGGATGAGTTATAGGCCGATTGGGACCTACTGAATTATTGCGTACGCGACACCGAGATACGTGTCGAAAAATTCCGTGTACGTTTTCCTCGCGTGTCGAAATTCACAACCCCCTCTTATCTCAAGGGGAATGTCGGTGGAAACTTTTGTACTTTTTCATTCGTCTTTTCCGCTCGAGAAGAAAAAAGAACTTTATACGCCCGAGAAATTAGGGTGCGCGCGCGTTATTACGCGGATTACCAAGCGCGATTTTCACGCGCGAGTACGAGACCGGCTTTTGGAAACTCGTGAAAAATAAATTTCCCTCTGCCTCGCCCTCCCTATTTTAGTGTTTCTTTTTTATCGACGGCTTGCTTTTTTTTCACGGAGGAAACAAAAAAATTCCATTAGAGGAGCGAAAAGGTGGCGAAAGGTAGGCGAAAGCACGTGTGCGAGCTTCGCGGTTCTTTCCCCACTTTCGACGAAATTCCGTCACACGGTGAAAGATGTACGATGCGTTCGGCGTGGCACGAACGCGAGTGTGATGCGTTATTAATGATCCCTCTCGCGGTTGGAAGTACGGCCATGTACAAAAGGGAATACCGAGGTAAACGATGTCTAATTCCGCAATGAAACAGACGGTCTTATAGGGAGAATTTTTTTTCATCTAAACTAGGATCGTCCGTTAAAATAGATACGTTTGTCAGAATTTTTTGAGTCTCGATATTTCAATCTGCATTGCAATACATATATGAAACATTTTCTTTACCATAAACTAATGTTACAAATATATTCTCTGATAAATCCTTATATGCTACTATCAATTCCGCCGTTATATAAGATGCAACTACGCGAAAAACTTGTTGGACGAATGAGCGATATCGACGTCGAGATTGATTCTCAAATGAAATAATACGTCGACTGTTCCCCTGGGAACGGCAATAAGAGATCGGTGAATCAAGATATTGCGATTCTCAATAGGCACGCGTCGGGGAAAGGATTTTCTCGATGGACGGTTACGTGACACGACTATCGCGATTCGAGTCGACTTTGTATAAAAGAGATATTCTTCCCGACTCGTAGAAGATTTTCGAGCACGATTTCAGCCCCGCCGCGGAAAGTTCAATCGTGCACCCGCATAATTCACGTGGAGGCGTTACCGTGAAACTGCCCAACTGTAAATAACTCGAGTCGATCTCGGAATATTTCTGCCTCGGCGGCGAATAAAAATAGGAAAAATTAAAATGCAGCACGCGCAGTGATGGATGACGCCGCGTCTCGATGCGCCCCGCGAGCGGTAAATAGAAACTTTCGGCGTCTACAGAGGAAACACGGAGTCATCCTAGTCGAGTGGCAGGGGCGGGTCCTCGATAGGAACATCGCACCGTCGAATAGAGAAATCATCGAGCGATGACGCGCGATTCTCGCGAGTGGCTCTTGTAAACTCGTAAACACAGATCCATCGATCGTTTTTGAATACGGAACGAGTCGCGTGTACGAGTTTCGGGTAGGTCGGTTACGGGCTCCCGGCCGTTATCTTAATCGTTTTCCTTTTTGTCCGGGACTCAAGAAAGCGTGAAGGGAACAGTTAACGTATCGCGCCGGGGAAACGAGGATATACCGAAGATGATTTACATAACATGTGTACGAGCGCGAGTACGACTTTTCTTCCACCCCCTTTAACAAGACCCCGGGAGACTCCGTAGAGCGCGAACGACGCTCGTATAAGAATTTATGGAAATTCGGCGAGAGGTCCTCGGAGGATATTAATTCCGCGTACACGCGCATATGGATACAATTTCGAGGATGTCGGGCAAGGAAGGAGAAGCGTAAGGGAGCGCGAGTCGTCACGGTGGTCAAACCTCGCATCTGCGGTTTTTCATGGGACCCCTCGTCGCGTTACACAACGCTGGACA